>JABCMJ010028172.1:0-24617 GCA_014822125.1 Arbutus unedo | reverse complement strand
GATTGTCGTTTCAGCAGACACAGCTGAAGAGTTGATCAACAAAATGGAGGTACAAAATAAAATTTGTATTAAATGAAGGGAAAAAAAAAATTACAAACTACATACAGAAAATTCATCCAAAATCATGTGCAACTGCCACTTTTGAAACCATGAATCTCAGTAGTACTGATTGATTTGTTTTGAATTAAACCAGAAACCCTAAACCGTCACAAAAACCCGTACCATACATAGGAGATTACACTTATAAAATTTCATATGTACACAACCCTTAATATGATGGGTAGTGATGTACATACAGAAAAAGTATACATTATATTTTATATACCACGACGAGGCCCAAATGTAATTTAACATTTTAAAACAAAGTGTCGAAAAAAGACAAAAATGTCATTGTCACGTTATTCTATATATATATATATATATATATATATAATAATGGTTAAAAAAGCAAACCCTCAAAGAGCATGTCCTAATAGTATTATTTAGTACCTAAAAACCTAGACGTATTTTCTTGACATATTTGAGGTTGTTTGAGGATTACAATTCAGAGTGAAGGAAATTAGGAAGTGTTTTTTTTTAGGTTATTGGTATTTTTTTTTTTTTGTTGCTATTGTCAGCTATTTATTGGTATTGATTGTGTTGCAGGAGTATGTGCCAGTCCATGACAGGGTTGCACCTAGACATAGTTGGCAAATGGACCAATTATTAGAGTCCACTACAAGTGGAGAAGCCTAAGAACCTTAGACCTTAATCACCCTCCACCTGTATATATATGCATAACATATATCTTTGTGTAGTTCCATTTCAATCAAAAGTTAGCACGTCTCTCTCTCTCTCACAAGTGGGGAAATCAAAAGATCCCATATCTTAATCACCCATTTGAATAATGGTCAAGTATGTTCTAGTTCCATCAAAGCCAATTTAAAGTATTATTTCCCCCTCCCCCATTCTTTTCTCTCTTTGGTGTTGGCCATTTACTATGTTTTATTGACAATGTCATTTTCTTTAAACAACTAGACGTTTCGGTCTTGTCACAATTAATCATTCGGTACTTAATAAAAAAATTATTTAATATCTAATCAGATAATTATCAAGCCTAAATCACAAAAGTAACAACTTTAAAAGAGAGGAATGAAATTAATCATGAATTCAACCTTAAAATTCGCGTCCAAAATCTCTAGAAAAGCTTTCTCATTGATTGGTCATAGACCATGTCAAAAAAGGCATCCATGGAACCATTTCAAAAAGATAGGTTGTCCTTTATACTTGGGATCATTTTGCCTAGGGTTTTTGAGAGGCTAAGAGCCTTTTTGTCCATTTCCCTTACTAATTTCTTGTGGGTGGGGTCTTTTGCTTACGAGATTCTCAAGTGTGTGGATGGGAGAGCCTTTGGATTTTGGCATGAATATTGTTCACTGAGTCTCTGCAGGCTTTGGACCCCACAATTACATTAGTCAATTTTGTAGGTTAGTGCCTTCTCAACCCCTTCCATATATATATTTTAACTTAAAAATGTAATGCATATATATAATTATTCTGTTACACCACACAATGGAGCAGTGCTTTCCTACATTGACAGTACAACTAGATATTTTTGTTGGGAATTTGTTGAACACCCTTGAGTTGAGATGATGGGCCGTGCAGTGTCCCAAGTATCAGTGTCCCAAGTATCTCTAACCATTCATCATATGTTTAACCCAAAGGCCTTTCTGCCATTAGCAAAACAAATGAATCATTTTTGGCTTTCTATCAACCATTTCCACAAAGAAAAGTCTAGCATGTTCCAGACACATTCCGGAACAGTTAGATGCACGTAGATTCTACAAATTATTGAGAACCCCGCATGTATTCAATGGTTCCGGACACAACCACTATTTGCATATTCAAATGTCTTGAAAACCAACAGGTAATCAGCACAAGTGAAATGTCTTTGGCTTCTGTCAACCCTTTCCACAATTACTTTTTGCATTCTATGTTATTCTATTAAAAGGAAAATAATTTATATTGTGGTGCGTAATGATAACGGTCATGGAACACACAAAAAAAAGTATCATACTGAAATAAAAAGTGCTTAAAGCTGTTGAATTGGGTAATGATCACACTGTGGTTTATTAGGATGTAATAGTATCAAGAGGTCAAAAAATCAATATGTATCAGCACATATGTTCTGACCTAGAGTGATGGCCAGCATTATACATCTCCCCTATTACGGTGCTAGTTCAGGCGGAGATCACCTCCCAAAACACTAGTGCGTGCGATAGTTTTGCACACTACATTGCCATCTTGATTTTAAAATGATCCTTGCTATAGCTTTGCACTTGAGACACACTTGGGATCTCACATCAACCGCACAGAAAGCAATTTGTCAAGCAATAGTATACTACTCTAAATCTAGACTTGTGTACACAGAGGATACAAATTTGGATATGCTAAATGTGTATCTCCTAGGTCCCATAATGAGACTCCAAAAAATTGTTCAAGGATCAGTCCTAACATTTCAAGAAATTTAGCATCTCAAATTTGTGCTTCAAGCTCATTCATGATAATGGACAATTGTACAAGACTAAGAACAGCACTGGAAATGGACTTATTCAAGTTGGTGTCAAAATGTCCTAACAATCTCTACTGTGAAAAATCCCAGGTCTGAACCTATATAGTGTGCCATCCATTTATATGCTTGTAACAAATTGATGGTGGACAATAATCTCAACCAAAATTTGTGCACATGTTTTTTTTTAAGGCGGCAGTTATACATATGTGAAGTTACTAGTAAGTAATACAACTGTAGAAATAGTGAAAGAGTCCCTAAAGAGTCTCTTAACTCTTAACGGAACAACGGAAAAGTAATCTGTCATTGTTTAAAAAACACAGCATTGGAAGAACCTTAATTGATTCACAAGTAGTTCATACAGCACGGCAAGGACTCCTAATCATATATAGTATACTACACAATACTGTTCAAAATACATCATGATTAACAGAGAACAAGACAAATAGCAAACTTCCATTCTCTGTCTACTCTAGCTCTGTACAAATATACATGTAATGCTATAAATAAGCAGAGTTATATGAGACTTACATACATTTCCTGCTCATTGCTCGTATGAGAATACTGTGGGGCTTCCCCCTCCATGCTAGAAGGTGCACCGCTTCCATCATAACTGTCACAACCCACAAAAAGAAGGTGACCGAACATAGGACTGTTTGGTTCCCCATCCTCCACAAGAATTAGGTTATTTTGCTCACCAACTAAAAACTCATCAACAGGAGGAGTTTCAACCTTGAATTCGGGCATGTCAGTCAAAAGCGCTTCAAGAGGAGACTTAGTGCCAGAAGTTTCCCCATAATCAAATTTGACATCCAGGATAGGAAGTTCAAAATCCACTACAAAAGTGGCAGCAGAAGAAGGTTTGAAAACATCACGAAAAGTGTCCTTTTCAGACCCATCTACAACATCTTCAGCACCTTCACGAAGAGAGGCAGACATATCCTCAGTCTGATTATTAACGAGTTTCAGAATCTCACTTCTTTCACAGACTGAAGCTGATTCTGCAATCTGACAATAGTCTGTTTGTCCGAACTGGAGTTCAATTTTAGTAGTTGGATAGTTCACACTCGTACCCAGAGATCTGCAGCTAGTACCGCCTTCATCTATTATGTCTTGTCCATCAACTCCAGATATTTCATCAGAATTTTCCATCACTTGCCCCATAAACAGTATTGAAGAAGTGTGGCTGGAACTTGACACTGAATCATTGATGCACCCTTTTCCAATTGATTCACAGGACAACATGTTGGGAGCTATAGGCTTGTCGCTTTGAGCACTAGGTGATACTACTTTTCCATCACCACTGTTTTCCTCAATAGTAAATTCAGGAGCTTGAACTGTCAGTGTTGGGGAATAATGTGAAGACTGGACAATAGTTGTAGATAAAAATCCAGCGAGTGCAGCAGCTAAAGCATCGTCAATTGACAAAGCTTGCTTTGGTATCTCTTCTGGTAATTGCGTAGCATCGCTGTTTTCGTCGTCATCGCCGCATGAAAACTCTGGGGCAGTTACCACAAGACTAGGGCGAAACCGCATGTCATTCACTGGGATAGACATATCATCGGGTGGATTAGAACACTTATCAGAAGGTGTATCTTTCTTTTCCAACTCAAATTCCCCACGAGCAGCAGCAGCATCACCCTCGTTATAAAAAGAGCTGGAATTGGATCCGTTGCATGAAAATTCAGGAGCAGATATTCTTGTACCAGAAGACTGGGAATTCTTTGTAAGCATTTCTACATGCTGCTCTACCCGCTGAAGCCTTGTCTCCATGCTACAAATTGGCTTTAGCATATTTTCTTCGAATGTCAATAAAATATCTTCTATTCTGCTTACTCGAGAAACAAGCTTTTCCAGGGTCCTCTCAATACGATCATATGACATATCAGTTTTGGCAACAAAATGATTCCTTTCCTCAATATCTGAAACCTCTTGCGTAATCTGGAATTTAGGTGGTTCAGGAGTAGCCTCATTCACGTTCTGTAATTTCACATCTTGCTGAGAAGCTAAGCTTTCTTCTGGCTGATTTTCACATGCAATATTGGTTGATTCAGTTACTCCTTTTTCTGATGTATCAGAATCGTGTCTGTCTTGTCTTTGGCTATTACCAGTTCTAGACAGTTGCAAAAGTGTAGGGACTAGCATGGCCATAAGAGAGCTCCCAGTTGAGTTTGCAACCTGAGATGCTGGAGTTTCTGAATCATCTGACTCAACAGGGTCAGCAAACACATAAATTTCATCAACATAAAGGCAACCTTTACTTTGAAGTGACAACAAACGAATCGTAAGGGACGTGCAAGCATCCGCATCAGTAATCTCTGCTGTAGCCTCGTAAAAATCCTGATGAAAAATTACAATCAGCTATAGATTATTGTCACTGCCATCAGTGCTCCCATTTCCTTAGTTACGCAAACTCAAAATTATCCTGTACTACTACGTAAAAAACATCTAAACTTGGACCACATAAAAACAACCATTGGTTCAAAAGAAAATTTGATTCAGTTCCTTCTGCTGTGCACTTTAAGGGTGTGTTCGTTTGCTTGTTTGGGAAAAATTTTCCCAAACAAGTTTCTGGAAAAAATTTCCCAAACAATTTCATCTCTCTATAAAAGAAGAGAGAGAAAAAGACACCTCCAAAATGCCGAAAAACTTTAACTCTCAAGTTTTTTCTGAAACACTTATACCAAACAACATCTCAGAGTTTTTTTCCCCAAAAATTGTTTCAGAAATACTCAATCGAACACACCCTAATACTCCGAATGAAGAACCAACGAATCATCAGAGAAGAAAAAGAGAATGAGGTCAGGACACAAGTAACTATACATCCA
The DNA here is from genome assembly GCA_014822125.1 of Arbutus unedo. Taxonomy (NCBI): domain Eukaryota; kingdom Viridiplantae; phylum Streptophyta; class Magnoliopsida; order Ericales; family Ericaceae; genus Arbutus; species Arbutus unedo. The sequence continues at coordinate 19,241 of JABCMJ010028172.1, read as the reverse complement.
TACTGCCACTAAGTGCTATCTGCTCTCACAGCGCAAACCTCGGGGAAAAGCACCATTGCACCCACCGCGCGTGTGTGTTGCTGCAGATCAAGCAATAACAATTTTTTCTACTGCCATTTGTATAAACCTCTAAAAAATAACTTCCTTTAAACTCTTGGACGTTGGTAAACCCTGATTTTACTTTTTATTTCTTATGCTAACATGCCAACACTTTATCAGCCATTTCAATTTACTAGAGGCAACGAGACCATGTCAGGAAATAGTATAAGAATAAAGTATCAATAAATAGTACATAAGCAACAACCATGAGTCTGGACAGATATTAGCCATAGTAGGAGTACCTGAACACTTATTCCCCAGTTGGCATCAATCTTTTCAGCCATTGAACTGGGATGGTTATCTTGAAATGCAGCATCAGGGACTTTCACCTCTATCCAGTCATCTAAGGTTAGAGACATGTTACCATCATTGCTGCATTTCTCTTTAGCCCGTTCCCCATCCAACCCATTTGAATGGGCACCAAGAAGTTCTTCAGCACCAGTTGCGTGGAGCACTTCACCATCTCGACTAGCAATGCTGCAGCGAACGGTACAGAGATACTCGTTGCTACTCTGTAGAGAAGGTGCAAAGTAGATCTCGTAGACTCGAGCTGTACTCCGTATGTAGACCTGCCGGACCTCGTGCATTTGTGTGAAATTTACTGTAGTACAAGGAACTCTGACTTATTCAAAAGAGCAATGGTGCAGAGAAATTGAGAATCTTAGCTAAGCAGGAGAACTTCTTGTGGGCAGAAAACAAGAAGACATAGGAGAAGAATCTAAACTACTTCTAGACACAGTTTACTTCAAATGTACATACATGTGCACATATGTGCATATGTATATGGACACACACGCAGACACTTGTCAATGTATGATTAGATCATTTTTTATCATTAAACCTATTGTAAATTTCTTTATATTTCTTCAAAGTTTAAGGACAACGAAATGGAAAGAATTTCCACTGTGCCAAAAAACAACATTGATAAAAGATGGGCAACCTCAAGGCCATAGATTACCTGTAATTGACTCAATGGTAGAGGACCTTTACAACTTTGGTTCTTCATAAACAAACCATGGAATTCAAGAAATATCCTTCCGAAAAAGAATAAAAAATCTTCCCATCAAGTCAGGATAAGAATCAACTTTCACCCACCCATCACGCAATTAGCCTTCAAGAACAATTTGATCTTTGTGACGTTGGGTTAGTCAACAGGGTTTGAATGGGGTGCCTTGCTATTTAGCAGGATACCCTGCGAAAGTTAATGGTGTATACACTTGGCAAGCAAGGTCTTCCTTATTTCTTATGCCTCTCTTACGGAGAGATGATTGCACTTGATTCTGGTCTTAGATGTCCATAAGAGTCACGGAACCCTAAGCAGGAAGGGACTACTTCTTGGTGACAGTGGGTTAGGCAACCTTTTGACGAAAAAACTAATGACATAATTTGACACAACCTTTGTCCAACAATGACATAACCACCCCCAAGGGCAGGTGGAAGGACCAAAAACTCCCTACTAAGGAGCCAAAAAGACATTGTTGAATGCATAAACCCTCTCCATAGGTTTCCATGAGCAGTTTGAAACAGATTGAAAGAGATTCTCTGCACTACAGGAAATTATATAACAACAAATCCCTCTAATATTCAGGTATAACGAACAACAGCGCATAGACACTGTAGAGCATACGGGCGTTGAAATGTAGGTTACATGGACTTACATATATGCATCAAGTGTGAGTATGTATGTAACCATGAATTCATTTAATTTAGAAGCTGTGAGGACATGGAGATACAACTAAAATATACATAGTATTAGACATTTCTCCTATTATTTCTAGGATAAATAATTCTTTCGCAAACATATCTAAGCATGAGACTTCATTCTGAAGCACTACCTTACATGCTTGCTCACCAATTGCTACATCACAAATCGTGGAGTCACATTCCATAACCTACCACAAGTGCCATGTGTCCGTGTCCGACATTCTTTTTTTCGTGTCCACGATCAGAAAATAAAATTCTTAATTCAGACATGTGTCGGACACTCTTTTTGCAACATGTCCAACACTTCGTAGTGAATTAGTATGTAATTGACACTCATCAAACCGTAGCTAACACAAGAATCTTAGAAATTGCATATCACCATCTTGTACAAGTTGAAAAAATCTATTTGTTATTGGTATGCTTGTGCAGGCTCCAAAAAACTGAGCTCTTTCCTATTGGCAATTCCATTGGTAAATCAATACAAGTCATTGTATCCCCTAATTATTGAGTTGTAATTTATTTTATCTTCTTTTGACAGATGTTTGGCAAGAGAGATAAAGCACTAATCTGTGCAAGGGAATTACTGGTAAAATGTGTAATGAGTGAATGAATGATTAGGTTTTAGGTTCTCAAGATTTGCGGAAGTAAATTGATCAATCGAACAGTCAAATCACACATCAATCGGACTAAACTAACATCTAACGATCGAACTATATTGGAGAAAAATGGAGTGACAAATTGATCGATTGAATTCCAAATTTGATCAATCGAATGTTGTCGGCTACTAGATCTATAAATATGAGCAAACTTCTTTTCTAAACCTATAGAGCGCAGTATACACACTCATGAAACTTATTTTGTGAGCTCTTCAACCCTAGAGCGTGTTCTTTAGTGCATCTTGGAGTAACTTTCAAATCTATGAACCTCTTATCTTCAACTTCTTCTCCAAGATCTTTCATCTCCACCAAATCAGTTCTTTGAGTTCTTTCAGTTAATTTCTAAAAGGAATACTAAAGGCTTGAGGATTCAAGGCGGTGGCAATTTTGCACGGGTGTGGTGAACAAGGATTTAGAACTATTGAGGAAAGTCTCTTGTAATGACACGATGTTTTTTAGTGCATAATTCCTTCTCGTGGTATTTACCCATCTAGGGGTTTTCCACTTAATCTCTGGTATTCTTTGCATCAATTTAATTATTGGCTCGTGATATAACCAATAGATAACTCGCAAATCAAATCAGTGAACAAATTTGGGAATTTCAACTTGCAACTTTGTCTCTAAAATAAAGCATGTTGATAATTGACAATTGTGGTCTATTACTCTTGGTTTTCTTGTTAGAGCCAGATACAAGAATTTCTTAGCATTCATGTTGTAACATTATATGCGATAGATATCTATATATAACGTAAACAATGATATTACAGATAGAACACGACCATGAGTAGCATTTGTTAAGCTGTCCATGCCCAATTTTTTAAGAATTTCTTCAGTCCTCTATCCCTCTAGATTCTTCACAAATTATTGCCTCATGCCTACTACTTAATATTGGACATAAACTTGTGGAGACGTGTATACTAATCCACATAATTATATGTTCAAAATAGTAAACTTCAACGCATCCCAGACGTGTTTGTCTCCTATTGCCTAAAGAAATAAAACATCCGCGTGTCCATGTCGTGTCCTGTGTTACCTGGAACGCGAATCATACCGGTATAAGGAACAGGAAACTGGACTGTAGTACGTGAAATGCCAAAATTGTGGTACCCTAAAGGAAGACTTTTATAAATAACGAAACTAAAACTTACTCCTCCAAGCAATATACATATAGTAAAACTAAGTCGCATGTATAGGAGCATAATGACGTGGACCAAAATTTTGTTCTCTCTAGATTTTTACCTTAATAAATTCATTATTTGGAGGGGAAAAAAAACTTTGGGGAATGCTTTTGATCACTGAATTTACTGTTGTGGAAAGGAATTGTACCATGCCTCAGAACGTGCATACCAAAACGTAATTCGCTAGGGTATTACCATTCTCTGGTAACACAAGTTGTGTCATAACCGTGTCTTGTGTCCGTATGCATGCTTCTTAGCTAGAACATTTCACTTGGATGACATAGGGGTAAATCATCCACCCTATCTGTCCAGTCGTTATAAATGGCAAAGTCTGCAAGTACATATTCTCAATGAGTAAAAATTATATTGCCTCTAAGCTTTAAGGCACATCTCAGCAGAAGCATTCTTTTTTTGATGGATTCGAAAAGCTATCATTTCAACTGATTAGATGATGAGGGTCTCCAAAGTACTGTTTGAGGTCTTTGGCAAACCAATGCAAACCACAATCTGTTAGTGGCACAAAATATGTTCTCTTTCCCTTTTGAAAATAACCAAATGATCCCCTTTTGTCTGTTAATTATTTTGGAATCCGGATGGGTGAGTGATTTGATAAGAAATGATAAGAAATTTAGGTGAGAAGGGTTACAAGAGAGAAGATGAACTTATCTAACTTTTTTGTTACTCGCCAGACGGTGGGAACTGGTGAGGTCTGGCGAGTAACAACAATAATGGGTTGTGCAATTTTAGAAATGCAGAATGAAGATAAAGAAATCTCGCCCATTTTCCTTTCTCTTGTTTCGCTATTTTACTCTTCCAAACATGATAATGAGAAACACAATCATTTCTTTCCTCCTCTCACCTACATGAGAGACCACAATCCACGTGTTTTCATTTCCCACCTAGTAAATTCTACTTCTTCCTTCTCAATTTTACCAATATTTTGTGTCAAAAATAAAAACACAAAATAAGTGGATACTATAACAGATTATGCAGACAGTACTACAACTTCAAATTTATCATGCCATCCAACAGATCCTCAGAGACACCATCCATCACCTACAACCAGATACGTATTTCTCAAAAAGATATTTTAACACTAAAACCAGTACCACGTTGAATGTAGGGGACATCCGTTCATTCCACCAAAGTTCAATTAAAAGAACGAAAACTCACTCTTGATCTCGCACGAGCCACAATCAGGTGACGGGGGTTTCAAGATAAGATTAGCTTTTTTCTCCGCATCGTCCGTTTCGTAGTCATCTGGTGAATCCGAAGACTCGAAGCTGATAAAAGTGTCGAGAGAACCGCCGGCGACTGTCCAGTTCGTCGCGGAGCTCCACGAACAGCTACCACTGCTTTTGCCATCGTCGCCATCGTATTTGTTGCTAATCGCTGTTGTCATATTAGTTTCCCTGTTTCAGCAGCGCCGTTGGTTTTGAGGAATTGGTTGAAGGAAGGGGAGATCGGCTGTGATGCGTTGCGTGCTGCGGACGGTCAAGTTCCTAAAGATTTTGTAATGAGTAAAATGCACTAACCTCCCCTGAGCTTTCTTACAAATGCAAAGACCTCCTATGAAATTTTAAAAAATAGAATCAATTTTTTTATTTTTGAAACTATTAAACTATTATCCCTTTACTGTTAATTTTTATCAATAAAAAATTAAAATATTCTTCTTAATTTTTTTATTTTTAATATTTATTTAATTTATTTATGTGTACATTAAAATATATATTTTATAATTATATAATGGAACATATATAATGTAAATTAATTTTAAATGTTTCAATCAAATTTAACTTAAGTTATAATTTTATTAAATTTGTACAAATATATAATTTAACAATTTTGTTCAAAAAAATATAAATTTTATATATTAATAATTATTTTTTTACAAAAGATATTTTAATTTATCACTTAGTACAAATTATTAAATTTATATTTTTTATGTATATTTTACTTAATAAAACACATATTATAAAATACCTTCTGTAAATTATTTATGCATCTTATTTTTAGGCATCTTATTTTTTAATAATTATTATTTAATTTTATAAAAATAATAAATTTACTTAATAAATTTTATTTTATTTTCTTTATATATTTTATTTAATAAAAAATATATAAAAATCATAACTTATCGTATAAAAAAATTCTTATAAGTTAGAAGATTTGAACAGCATATCAAATATGATATCGATATAATTTTTTTTTTTCAATTATAGACATATTATTTATTTTTATTTTATTTAATAAAAAATATATAAAAATCATAACTTATCGTATCAAAAAAAATCTTATGAATTAGAATGTTTGAACAGCATGTTAGATACTATATCGATGTAATTAATTTTTTTTTAGTTATGGACACATTATTTAGTAACAAAAACTTTCTTATGAATAAAACATATTATTGTAGGGACAAATGTCATTCTTATAGTCACAAATAATAACAAAAATAAAAAAATAATACAAAAATAATGAATATAATTTTTTTTAATGAAGACAAGAAAGATTAATTTAGCTATTTTAGGTCAAATAACAATGTACATTTACCTCTCATTGATAGAATAATACATGTAAAAACAAGTTCAAAAATTATTATTTTAATAAAAATCATATATAAAAACTATTATACAAAATTCAATATTTTGAGTTTAATAAAAATAAAAATATTGTGTGACAAATAAATTACATAATTTGTTTTAAGAGGCTCATAAGAATTTTTTTTTACAAGATAAGTTATAATGTATATGTATTTTCTATTAAATAAAATATATTTTAAAAATAATAAATTAAATTAAAAGTCATAATATTTTTTTAATAAGATAGATTAAAAATATATTTATGTTTTTATTAGGTAAAGTATATACAATGAATACAAAGCTAATAATATGCATTAAATGATAACTTAAAATATTTTTTGTATAAAAAATAATTATTAATATATAAAAATATATATTTATTTACACAAATGAAATAAAAATATAATTTAAATATAATTTTATTTAAATATTTAAAATCTTAATTTTAAAAATCGTTTTATATTATATACGTCTGTTTATATATAATTATAAAATATATATTTTAATACACATAAATAAAGAGAGAGAGAGAGAGAGAGGGAGAGAGAGAGAGAATGAACGCGCCGGATCGTTATGAGCGATTTGTCGTTCCGGAGGGGACGAAGAAGTAATCTTCTCTCCCTAACATTTCTCGGTCTTCAAGTTTGGGAATACTTTATGCATTTATATAGGCTGGTCGTCCTCTACATAATCACTATTTTTTGATTTCTAGGGTTTCGTATGAACGAGACACGAAGATTATAAATGCAGCTTCGTTCACGATCGAGAGAGAAGATCACACTGTTGGGAACATCCTCCGCATGTACCAACTGTTTCTTTCATTTAATTCCCTTGTTTTGTTCATTTGATTCAGCTTAGTTTAACCCTAGTTGATGTCAAACTCTAGTTATTCACCGTACACAGGCAGTTGCACAGGGACGAGAACGTGCTATTTGCTGGATACAAGCTCCCTCACCCGCTTCAGTACAAAATCATTGTTAGGGTTAGTTTTTTTCTACCTGTTTTACATGGTGTTTTGACTAGGTGAACAAAGAAGTTGTAAAATCGAAGGATTTTAAGTTTAGGGTATGGTTCATGTGCAGCTTAATGTCTGACCATTTTTTGTTTTGGTGCATTTGAGAAATGGTGAAGTTCAAAATGATTTGGAACTAAACTGGGAGCAATGATTTATGGCATCGTCGGTTTGACAGTGAAAAGAAGTGTTTATGTAGAGAGTGAGATACTGAATCAGAATGTCCTCGAGGAGTACAATATTTGTGTTTATTTAGAGGTAGTATATCTGGAATGTAAATTGAAAATTGAAAGACCACCAAAGTGAAGAATACATTAGCAAGGGAAATCTAAAGGTAAGATTAATTGGGTATCCAGTTGTTTATTGTACTGTACTCCTTGGGATTTTGGTAGGAGATGGGAGGGTGACTTTCGCTTTGATTTGCATTTCGACTATTTGGACCTCCCCCAAGTTACCTTGAGAAGACATTGTTTGTGTTTTTTGGGGTCCGAAGGAGGAAAATGGCAGGTCATTGTAATTAATGTTGCCTTTCCATGCTTGATGACCAATCTATGTATGGATTCTTGTACTTGTACTTGTAGTGTGGCACGAGATTTTGGGGGTTGATTTTGATTGTCTTTGGGATGGATTGGCTGTTCCTGAGACATTCACCTGGGGGTATATGTTGATCTGTGGGAAGGTGCAGAATGGTGTAAGTGGAAACGATGATTGTTGGCTCTACCTTTGTATTTGATTTGGGTCATACAGTGTTAAAGAAATTAGGGCAACAATTCCAAAAGGTGTGAGATAAACCTGTCTAGCCATAATTTGTAGTTCGAAGGTGGGGTTGAGATTTATTTTATTTTCTCATGTGATCCAACAACAGATTTGTGAGCAATGCATAGACTTTCTTTTTGTGTTTTCGAGTGTAAAAGCTCTCTCTCTCTCTCTCTCTCTCTGTGGGCAGTATATGTTGCCTAGGCATCTCCTGTCTCCATGTCGTTCATGATTTTTGATGTGCATAGTATTATTGTAATCGGTTTTGATGGGTGGTCTTGCAGATTCACACAACAAGCCAGTCGTCACCAATGCAGGCATATAATCAGGCTATAAATGATCTGGACAAAGAGCTTGATCATCTGAAGAATGCGTTCGAGGTGTGACTCCTCTTCCTGGTTTCTGCTTGCAGCTATTTGCCTTCTTTTTCATCAGTTGCTTGTAGTCATCAATTGATAGCAGGCTTCCGGATATTTTTTGTCTTTTAGATGCTCACAATTTCATGGTTCAGCATTTCCCTCTAGGAAATTTAGTTACCGTGTTATGCGGAACACTACATTTTTGTGAACAAGCTAGGCAGAATATGTTTTGACTTGGGTATTCTAGTGCTTACTCAACTTGGAATAATCAAATATTTTTGAAGCCCAAAGATTTGATACATAGCATCCATCAAGCTTTTGTTCTAGAAGGATTGTTTAGATTCAAAATGCAACATATATGTATTGTAGGTGCATTTTTGTTTTGTTCTTACTGAAGCCTAACATCGGAGATCAAAAATTCGTCAAGTTTTTGTAGAAAGATCGTTTGATATGAGATATCGTTTTTTGCCGATCCTTTCAAGCTGTGCGTTGATTGGTTTGGGGAAAGAAGAGGGAGGTGGTTTGGGAAGTATGCCAATTAGGACCTTTAGAATGTTTAGGAAAGGGCTATGATATAGTGTCTTTGTACCATCCAGATAAGATGATTGTATTTTATGTCAGTACATTAAATATTGTACTGAAGTCGGGTTGAAGATTTTTACTGGTAGATGTGCACGGTATACCAAAGTTTTGTGTGTTGGACATAATATATTTTCCCTCATCAAATAACTTTCTTATGTCGAAATGCCTTGGCACACTAAAACCACGTGATCCATTTATCCTACTTGATCCATTGTGATTGCTTTTCTATCAATTTCTAATTTAGATATTCCACCCCAATATCATATTACGATGTCTGTCTAGACTGAATTTCCTTACAATTTTACTTTTGTGGCAACTTGATTCTAGAACTCTTAAAGGTGGGTTTACTCATGTTGAATAGACGTAATATATTGAACACATTCGGATGAAATTGGAGCCATCTGCAACTGTTATCCAGTAGTGTTAATCCAGAAATTTCTATATTATGTGCGTTCGTCCCCAGAACTCATCGTCACACTATCTATCCACAGATTGTAGTTCTCATTTTGTCGCGTTCCTTTTGCAGACTGAGGTAGCAAAGCATTCAAGGGAGTTCTGATCTGGAAGTGCCAGAGCAATTCCTATCTTTTCATGTGTGCACTTTTGGCCATGTGGTTATGTTTAGAAGTGCATTATGACTTCACTGTGGTGTATGAATCTGTAGGATACTTTAGGGTTTGGGCTAACCTTTCCTGTTTGATCAATATTGATGAGGATAATGCTTTGCTTTCAATGAGCAAAGGAAAGGGGTCGAGGGGTTCCTTCTTTGACATGAATCTACAAGATGAAGGAACCTTTTTTATCGATTGCTTTGCCTTTTGTTCGAGTCATTGAGATACAGTTCCTATTTTGTAGCCTACCGATAGGGGAAGGGGGCATCACCAGAGGCAAGGCTTGGTGACTTTTATTCATTGATTGAATCCTCTTTCGCATGGTAAATAGGAAAAGAGAAAAATGGAGCCATGAACCCTATAAGTGAAAAACACAACCCTCATAAATGGGCGGTGCAGGTGACCCTGAAGCCTTAGTATTAGTGCTGGTCCAGGAAGAGTTATTTTCTCACTGTCCAGATGATCGCCGTGTTTGGTGCCTCAGATATGCTTACCTAGCAGTTACTCGCTGCGCGGCAAAGGAATAGTAGTACCATATTCAAGTTCCATACCCAACAGAATCAGTCATAACTCATTAGTAACCATAATCGGTCCCAGCTTGTGATTTTGCCAATGTAAACTATCACAGGAATACATAACTGGGGAATCATCACTTCATTCTTGCCTATGAAGTATGGCTTTTTAAGTTTTAAATGTTTCTAAGACTGGCTGATCTGGCATTGGATGCTAGAATCTAAGTTGGGACCATTCCCTCTCCCTGAGATCTTCCTCCAAATGAAAGTTATTAGGGTTTTTGCAACTTCCCATCATTTTTTGTTTCCAAAAAAAAAAAAACTAAAGAAAAGTGAAGAAATTGCAAAACAATACCAGACTATTAATTATTTAGTAGCTGAGTTTCCAATTAAATTATTTTTTATTAAATATATGAAGAATTATTTGATGTTCCAATATTTTTCATCAACTCTTCTCTATATTTTCTTATTCGTCTCTTAATCGAAAAGGCAAAATATGAACCATGATTATAAAAATTCAGATAAGGCAATGATAAAAACATTAAGAAAATTATTATTTTCCAAAAAAAAACACATGTATGTTAAATAGTTTTAGAATTTTGAACATATTTTTTGCTCTGTAATATCATATGACAAAACAAAATGATACAAAAGGATTGATGTGTCAAAAATGTAGTCTGGAAGAAAGCATATTGAATGACTTGCAATAACAACTTGATTCCTTCCATCAGATTGTGCCCTAACTGGAAACTCATTCTAAATTCTAACACAAAAGACATGAACCAGTCTCTGTACAGATCTTGGTTAGCCATACAAGATGAAAAACAGAAACTAAATAAAAGATATACACCTGCGCATATCAATGGCAACCAAGGTGTTTTACACTAGCAATACGTAGAAAAATATGAGGAGATGCAGAGTCATTGAGGAAACGCCAATCATATGGAGAGATTCCGTTTCGTAACTTCCATTTTCGACAAAAGATCTTTAATATCTGCTTCCATTCTCGTCTTCATATTGAAATACTCCCGATGAGATCTTTCCAGTGCCTGGAGCTCTTCTACTTTTTGTTTCTGCATTTCCTCAGCTTCAGCCAAACGCAATTTCGCAATTCTAATAGTGTACTCATCTTCGATCTTTTCATTCTTGGCAATTGCAATGCGTTTCAGGCCTTCAGCTTCTCTTCTTGCATCATCTGCACGTGTTTGGAACATTTTAGCCTCGGCATGCTTTATTCTCACAATACTCTCCAATTCATCGAAAACAGGTTCCTTCTGAGCACTCCTCCGCGTATCAGAGTCAATTGAATGTTTAATTTCCTGGTCAGACCTAAAGGTTGGAAGTAAACTGGAAGCTCTCTCCAATTTTGGTGCTTTTTCTGAATAAAGATGTTTAAACCATATGGCTTCTTGGCTGGAGCCAGCAATGCCGTTACTCCCTTCTTGATTTTTGTTGGATATCTCCTTCCCTGACGGTACGGGAGTGTTGCCAGAGTAGAAGGAATTACTTTCTGAAATCACAGAGCTCTCTTCATTTAGATGGTAGAATCAATAACTAACCACGAGAAAGGAAAAGACACGCACTACATTTAGATGGCACAGGAGAACTGTCGCATTAACTCGGGTACTGATGTCAAGTAAATGTATGTGTAGAATTGTCAGACACATAAAATTTATATTTCAAGACAAGTGGACAAGCCAAATATTCATGCTCCTTAATGTAATGTTTTTTTGCAGTAAAAATGGTGATTACTAGTTGCCTTAGTATATCATATGCATAATATAGGAGTCCTATTCATGGTCCATGGTATTTTCGAATTACAAAATCTTCTTGTCGTTTAATGTCAAACTACAAATTTTGAATCCTTATCCGAGTTTCAAGTATCTGACATTGGCACTTTGAAAAACTAGAAAAGTCTATAACATAGAGGATGACCCGTTAGAGCAACTCAACAATAATGTACTCTACCACAACCCATTAAAGTAATTTTGTCATGACAATTCTTATATGCTGGAAAGGCCAAACAAGCTAGACAGGAGAGACAATTTAGTAAAATAGATGGCTAATGCTCATTTGAAAAGAAAATAGCAACACTATTTATCTGTCCAGGCGAAAAACCAGGTGAAAATTGTAGCTAGGTGCAGCGTGTTTGGAGAGTTGAGCATTTCGTTTAATTCAGCAATAGTTTCCATAAAATTTATGATGCAGCAAGAAATAAAATAGAAGTACAAAAAATTGCACAAAAAATAAAATCAATAAACAGGACCAACCCCAAGGTTGAAGAGACTGATTGGATAAAATTCGTTCAATCACCACGTCAGATTTCACATATTATACAACTTAAGTTCTTTTCCTTAAGCTTCGCTCTATCATGTAAAACACACAAAAGGATTCGGACAGAAGATTTGTTTCCCAATAGGATGAGAGACATAAGCTATACAGGGGACAATGAAAAGAAAAATGCAATGTAGCAGAATGTCGAATCCCACAAGTTTTTCATGCTGTCAGCACCATGCACCACAATAGCGACAAACATTTAACCCTACAAGTAACTATTGTGGGACATATTCCAATTCTCCACGAAGAGAAAATAAAAGCAAAAAACAGTGGTTTGACAAGTGATTTTTGTTGTTACAAATTTAGGGAGAGATAAATTATATGAACTAATGAAGCCACAAATACCCAGCAAACCTGCATAAAAAAGAGGGAAAAAAGAGAAAAGCCTACATCTCACTGAAGTTATATTTCTTAAGCACCAAAAATAGAGAAAAACGAGAAATGAAAAGCCGAATTACTTTTGAATAACTATCATCTATGAGCTTGATGGTATTCCTCTCCACCTCTAAAGGTGGAGCAGCAGCTTCAAGCTGCGGTTGTGGTGTCAGGGTAGAACTTTCAACATATATACTTACATAAATAAAAAAAATTCACCTTCAATGACTTGGGATTTCCTGCTTAGCATTGGAAGTAAAAGTGGCGCTATGAGTCAATATAGATTCATTAAAAGATGAAATTCAGAAAAATGCAAGGATGTCAATGTGCATAAAGAAGGTCAAAAGTAAAAGCATTCCCCACGTGCAGTTTTTAACAAATCAATAAGATTCTTTGTTGAACTTACCAGTAAGGAATCCCATAATCTGGTTTTGAACATCTTGAAGGTCGGAGTTGTTTGCAAGTCTTGAAAGCATCAGAACAGCAACGTTGTGCAGACGTTTCCCCCTCACATCCTCACTAGCAGAAAAAATTCTTCTCACATATTCAAGTTCCTTGGAAAGAATTTCGGCCGTCCACACCTTTGCAAAACTCTGAAAAACTTCCTTCACAAAGCCGAACATCTCAGAAGGGTGATCACAGGCAACACAATGGAATTGCATCTCTGTTGATCCGTGGGGCCCAGATGCACTACGACCATTTCTTATATAAGATTCCCGCAAGGCACAATCAGCATGGCACCAATGGAGGCATACGTCACATCCAACCCAACTACAAGTGTTAGAAGCCATGTCAAACTTTGAACATAAAAGACACATACAACTGCTACAGAAACCATTCTTCTTCCCGCAGACTTTACAGTCGCATTCATCCACAGGGAGAGGATTCCGACAAGTGAGATTTCTGCATCTTAAATTAAAAAATATATCTGCCAAGTCAGAGATTGAAATATCGTTTCTCTGAAGGTATTCTGGAATACCAGTTCTCAAAGCCACTAAGACTTCCAGCTGAACTCGATTTGATTTCAGCAGCATTTCCAAAGTAATGTCTGACCTATTTTGCAGTGCTTTCTGAAAGGCAGATAGTTGCCACCTTTTACCAACATTCAAAATGATATCGCGAACACTACCCTTGAGACATTCTACAGCTTGTCCTGTCATTTCATCACATTTCTTAGCCATCAAGTGCACTGGTTCGGAAACTATCATGGTGATGATGGGCTCAACGAACTCTGGCCCACCAATCAAAATTTGCTCTTTGACATTATGGTTACTGCTCCTATACAAACTACCTCTCTCTCTCTCTCTCATTACCCGCTTCTTGTCTCTACCATATTCGGATCCATTTTCCTGAGACCCAACACTATGTGAAGGGGTTTTTCTGTCATTCTGGTGCCTTGACTGTACTCCTGACAGCTGTCTTTGCAAACTCAATTGATTTAGACCAATGGGTAGTGTAGGGCTTCCTTCTGCAACTCTAAGTTGTTGTCCTTGCACAGCTTGACCATTTGAAAGACTTTGCGATGTCTGCGATTGATGATAAAAGCCATTTCCATCTGGTACCGCCCTTGGATGCGTTGGAACTTCTTTGTGCTTTTGCTCAATTGGTGGCTGAACATTCCAGTCCATCCCCTGAAATAAGGGCTTACTACCAACTGATTGCTCAAAGTTGTCGAATGAATTATGTGTAAGGGAGCAACTTGGATTGTGAGAAAAAAGTTGAGAACCAGAAAAAGACATTGAGGGAGTAAATCCATCAGAATTTGAAAAGAATGTGCTAGGGAAGGATTGAGCACTCCTCGCATGACCGGGGGAACCAGGAGCCTGAACAATATTGTGGGAATCAATCGGTAAAAGAACATTCGGTAAGCTAAGAGAAAGATCAAGTGGTTCCAACACCAGTTTTTCATCTTTAGGCTTATTAAGACCAGAAAAGTCTGATTTCTCGGGCTGTTTAACAGGATCTCTGAAAAACAACTCCAAGCCCCTGGAACTTGGTCCTTCGAGATCATCATCTTTCTCAAACCTCTCCCCTTCTTCTTCACTAACATTAGAGGGCGAAACAGCCACACTTTTGCCTTTGTCCTTGAAATTCTGGGTTGTAACATCCGAAAAAACAGTTAAATTAGTCTCAGGGATTTTGCTACCCTTGGATGATTCCTTATTTGATTCAGGAAAAACAATATCCCCCACCTTAGATTCCACGTCTACACCCTTATCTTCTTTGCATTCCTCTTCGATAGACATTGACTTCTCAACAGAATAATCTTTGCTCCTTTCCTCCTCACCGCTAGTATTTTCCCTTGGGCTCTCTTCCTTCTTGCTACCTCCGTCGTCTGCTGCGGATTTAGTTACATCCTCGCTGCAATGCGTCCCTTGGACTAAATTGCTCTGTCTATTAGACGACTCATCAACTTCCTTCACCAAATCTCTTACAGCTTTCCCTGGTCTAACCTCTTGTTTCTTCTGACAAGCATTATCTTTATTGATCTCCACTTCAGACAAAGACTGTGCCCCATCCTCCACAGTTTCATCATCACACTGATCCTTACTTTCAAGCTCCTTTTGACCAGGGTTCTTCCCAACAGGACATTTTTCTTCAGCAGCAGGTTCATTTTCTTGAGCTGGTACAGGTTCAGGTTCAGGTTCAGGTTCAAGCTCCCCTTCTTCCATTTCACTGCCACTACCACCCTCTGCCAGAAAATCCTCACCCCTCTTCACTTCGACACTCTTCGACTGCTCACTTCCAGAGTCCTTAGACCAAGTTGGCGACCTTGCTTCCTTCTGTCCTTGTGGGGACCTCAGATACCCTTTATTCTCAAATGATGAAACCTTACTCCCTCTAACTGAATCAGCACCAGTCCTGGTACCTTCATCGACATCTTTCCCTAATCCAAATCTCCTCCATGAGGAAACACTATCAGCTCTCCGCGACCGATCCCTCTCTGATCTAAAACCCTTTGGGAAGTCTCTCCTCGTCGCAGAAAAGCTTTCAGATCTATGAATTTTATCGCTGCCATATCCACCACGTGGTGAAGAGCTCAGAATGCCCCTATCACTTCCATCTCTATATCGATCGTAGCCCGTTCTCCGATCATAACTCTCCGAATCGTAATCTGAGCGCTTCCTTATTGGTCGAGAACTTTCACGATCATCATCTATGCGTTCATATCGAGAAGAGGATGATGATAAACCTTTCCTTCCGTTTTCAGACTTGTAATGAAAGCTCCGGTGAGATGAAGATCGACTCAGACTAGAATCCTCATCCCTCCTTCCCCAATCTTTAAAAACACCCTTTTCTTCAAATGAATTGAGATCCTCGCTTGACCTTAACCTCTTCATACTTAAACCACAATTTCTACGCAGTATAACAAGATACAGACCATCAAACTTAAAATCAAAATTTTCCGGCAGTCTACAACAACATCAACCTCTTCAACCCATCAAAAAGAGCCGTCAGTTACTTCTCTCAATAACTTCATCCTCAATCACATGAAAATAACCTTATAACCAGAAAGCAGGCTCAAAACAGAGATAACCTTCACCCCCAAATTCAACTAAGTCCACCGAATCTCCAATTTTCTTCATCAATTAGCCAGAATACATCACGAAACCAAATAGAGTTCAAAAACCCTAGCTCCACAAACCACATATATATTAAGTGAAAACCCTAGTTCCAGAATAAGGTGAAACGTGTTGAAAGCTCGAAATAAGATGAGAAAGCCAAATAGATCAATTACCAGAGGAAAAATTAACAGTTAGATCGCCGGGTCGGATTGAATAAGCTTGTCTGTGACGCCGGGGATTTTCGCGGAGAGATTGTAGAAGATGCATTTCAGAGAAAGAGAGAGAGAAAGCGAGGTGTTCTAATTTTGAATGTAATTTGGGGAAAAAAGTTTAACTTACTATTTATCTCAGTCAACGCAGGTTAAACCACTGGGTACAAGAAAGAGAGAGAGAGAGAGAGAGAGAAAGAGAGAGACTTGAATACGCAAAGTGCGAATCGTATGTAGTGCGCCCACGGTACCTGTTAGCATGGGACAAAAATCTTTTCCACGTCTCCAACTATCAAAATTTTAAAAAAAATATTATTTGACAGCGGTCAAAATTAATAAAAAAATATAGTAAGAAAAGAGGCTAATTATAAAAAATAAAGAATTACAAAGAATTTGTTTAAATATTTTTTTAAAAAATATGAGTAAAAATCTGATATCACCGTAAATAATAATAATATTTTAGTAAATAGAAGAAAGATAAGATATGAATGAAAAAATAGATAAAATAATTTTATTTTTCTCTAGCGAGATATAATAATTTTTTGAATATTATAAGTGATTTATTTGAGTACTTTTTAAAAAAAATAAAATATGAAGGATATCGTCCAAATTAATAATAGCATTTTCTTAATAAAAGGAAATATAAAAAGATGATAAAAATATAAATGATAGAGAGTGTAACACAATTTTATTCTCCTCCAAATGACAACTAAAATTCTCGAGATATAACAGACTTAGATAGTCATATTCAGAGTGATAGTATATCCTCTCTTATTAACTCTAAACAAACAAGGCCTAAGGTCTTAGAATTAGGTTGTGCTTTAGGTCTTAGAATTAAATTATGTTTTAGGTATTTACTATCGTACATGTAAAATTTAGATGTATTATCTTTTCTATTGATAAAAAATAAAAGACACTCATAAAATTAATATTAATTTTAAAATAGATGAGATTATTTTTTTATGAACTCGTATATTAAATTATTATTAGAGTTCTAGTAGCTGATCGAATGAAGGCAAAGTCAACTCCTTTCACCTCTACTTATTTGTGAATATCATGTTGATGATGCAGTAGAAACTTTAAATACTTTTCCATCCAAGTAAAAAACTCAATCTTATTATAAAAAATAAAAAGAAAAAAAACTAAAGTTTCATCATCTAAATTGTAGGATGTTGTTTCTCGTAGCACGATCGTGCTACATTACAGATGTCCCTTAATATTTTATTACATATAATTATTATTTTTTGAAAGGCTTATTACATATAATTATGAAACTACTTAGTTTATTATTCAAAAAATAATAATTATGTCAATCTCTGCTCGATCTCTGCTTACATCATTACGTATTGACTATTTATGTATTTTAATATTAAATTAATTTGGTCAGTAGGAACTAACAACGTTTGATTTATCCCATTCCATAATTTATTTATTTTTATGAAAATCTTAAAAGTTAACACTCGGGTATCCACTGCGTTGCTTCTTTTTAGGCCAAATTCAGCGAGAAAGAAAATGTCAATTTGTCACGCGCGTGTAAGAAAACTCATTTTAACTGAGTCTTTCCTTAAAATATAATAACACCCAAGAGAGAGTGATATAGTGTATACCAAATTAATAAAGATAAATAATATTCTCACTCTTATTAGTTAAAAAGATATAACGTCCAACAAATATATTAATCCCTTTGTATCAAAAAGAATATAGATTCAATCAGATTCACACAATTTCAATTGATAAAAAATTACGGCATTATTCATTTTCTTTAAACAAAAACTTATTTATCACCTTATTTTCAATATTTTTATTAATTTTTTGATAAAATTGAGTCAATTTAATTTATTAAATTAATCATTTATCTCAACGAATAAATTTTCAGAAGTAAAAACTTAGAATGACCAAAAGTTCGACAAACTAAGAAAAAGTACAAAAAATATAATATTTTTACTTATTATCTGAATTTTTTTAATTTCCATTATATTTATGTATCTTTTTTGATTGATCTCATCTAAAATCAATAGTCTTCACGTCTTTTATAAAAAAAACAAAATGATTTCTGGAATCACCACAGATGCGGCTATCTAGGTTTGTTATATTCAAAATTTATTTATTTATTATTTATTTTTTAAATATAAAGTCTTAGAAAATTATTATGTTAGTAGAGCAGATAAAATTATTTCACAATCCTCTTTCACTAATATCTTATTCCGTTTATATCCTTAACTAAAATACTACTGTTAATTAAAAAAATTATCTATTTACTCATATTTATGTATTTCCTTTTTAAATAAATACTCAAACAAGTTTTTATAATTATTTATCTATTTATAATAATTTTTTCTGTTATCATATAAGAAGGAAAAATATACAAATAATAAAAAAATCAAATGCGAAGCGGTTAAAAAATATATTATTTTCATATATAAAAAATAAAAAAAATTCCTTTGTTCCCGGTGGAATTTTTTTAACCGCTTCACATTCGGAAAAAGTTGGGCGCGGCAATTTCCTCGAAATGTAAAAGGGCCACGTGTTGAGAATCCATTGGCAGATCTGGTCGGCTTAGGATGCACAACAAAGGCACGCCACGTGAGTTTTTTTATCCTCTGATACCACAACCTTAAACAATCGGTCCGGAGGGTCCCACAGGCCACAGAAGGAAAATAACCATATTCGCTCGCGTGTGTAAAATAATCATACTCGCTCAAT
>JABCMJ010028163.1:0-10615 GCA_014822125.1 Arbutus unedo | reverse complement strand
TTTTAAGTCAATTTCTTAAGGGTATCCTTAAAAATATATTTTAAACACATTGGACTGTTTGGATCATCAAAAATTGATCAAAAAATAGAAGGTTTTCATTTTAACAAAATGAGGGATCTCTCATTAGAAAATGACTATATATATATATATATATATTGTACTATATATTTTACACACATTGATGTACTTTTTAAATAGGGCAGTCTGTATTGTACTTATTTTATAAATAAGAATAAAAATTAGTTTTATGTTTTATGTTTAGTCAACTTTTTCACAATTACTGCATAATCTGTCTATAATTTTAATTTTTCTCATTGATGCAAATAAAAAATTATTAGCATTTAAAATGTGTCAATATACATATATATAGTGTACTATATATTTTACACACATCAATGCACTTTTTAAATAGGACAGCTTGTATCATACTTATTTATAAAATAAGAATAAAAATTAGTTTTATGTTTTATGTTTAGTCAACTTTTTTCCACAATTAGTGCATAATCCTTCTATAATTTTAATTTTTCTCATTGATGCAAATTAATAATGATTCTTTTATAAAACATAAGAAGTTAAAGAAGAATTCTTAAAAAAAGTTCAAACTATCTTATAAAACATAATAACTTAAGAAGAATTCTTTAAAAACAATCAAACTTTTAAGTGACTTGTAAATTATTGGGTACTAAATCTCACAAAAAAATAGAGTACTACTATAGATATATAGATATAGATATATATTTGAACATAAGTTCAACTACACTGGTGTATCGAGTTTATCTTCTTCTCAAAAAGAGTGATACTCAGCTCGAGACGAGCCAATTCTTCCCTTATCGAAATAAAGTTCTAAATCGGCTAAGACATGGATCTAAAGGGACAGACTCTTAGTAGGAATGTGCCACTTCACACGTGGATCTAATGGGATTGAGTCCATATCCTTACAAGGATAAGAACTCAAACACTCCTAAATGGCAAGGCAATGTCACCTTATCAGAATATTTAGAAAGGAGACTTTCAATGGAACTAAAAGAGCCAAAATATATAGAACGTATCATAAATAAACGCAACAGGTACAGTCCACCACTATTGCAAATGTTTTCTATTTTATCTTTCTCCAAATACTATTCGATCTCTAACTTAAGATGTTAGATGGGTGTTGACCAGTACTACATTGATGTCATTGTTTCGAATAAGGATGATCACATGCATTATCAATATGTGTTTACATTCTTCGATGCTCATGGAGCTGACACAATGCACGAGAGACCACAAATATTAATATCCGTATCCAAAATTCTAATTAAGGATGAAATTGAAAACCGACAAACCAGACTAGACTATTGGTTTAAAGAGTCTAATATTCGATTCGGTTCGATTTCGATGTGAAACCTTTAAAAAATCGGAGATCCAATTTGGTTTTTGAATCTTAAAAGTCGGTCCAGACCGATTGTGGTAAGATATATTATTTTATTTTTTGGGCTTGGTCTAAAATTGTAGTTTAATGATTTTATTTAAGTTGATGGATTGAAGGTGTATTTCAATTGAATTTATTTTACAAATTTTGATAATTTTTGAATTTTTTAGAGAGCTTAACTCGAATTGTAACCCAAAAAGTCAAAACAATTCAAATCGGTTGGAATCGGTTGAAATCAATTTACAAATTGTTCAAACAAACCAATTATGTTTCATAAATTTTTTTAAATCAGGCCGAATTAGACCGGTTACATTCTGATGAATAACACTTGTGTCCCATCTGTGGTGCCAGACCACAGAATAATTTCTCAATAAATTGGACACTGACATCGGCCACCGTAGTCAGAACGGTGGGCGGGACTTCATATCCCCCGCTCTCACATTTCACTCGGAGACTTTTATGTACAGAAATAATTACTTATAAAAGCATATAATATACATACACACACACATATATATATATATATGTATATATATATAGAGAGAGAGAGAGAGAGAGAGAGGAGAGAGAAGGTAAATAGTCAAATCCTTTTTCGGCTCAATATTACACCCCCGTGTCGTCTGGTTGGCAATTGGGGCGTCGATAAGCTAGGCCTCATCAATCCATAAAATTCAATTCAGTCAATCCACACGAGATTCGTGATGCTCACTTAACGCGGTATTATTACTACCAAATATCTTTCTCTCTCTCCTCTCTCTCTTTACGTTTTCCTCATCAATAATTCCCAGATTCTGCGAAGCTACAATCCTTTTAGGTATAAACTTTCAGAATTTCTTCATTTTTTGGTGTGTGTGGGGTCTAGAATCAACCATCGCTGCGAATTTTGTTATCAGAGTTAGCTTCCGTTATCAAGATTTCATTCTTCACCTGTTTGGTTACTGAGAAAATAGTAAGAGTTTACATTTCGATTTTGTGGTTTCCTGCAACCAATTGAATTCCTGATTCGATGATAGCTTCTGTTGTCTAGAAAATGCGAGGATACATTTGGGCTTTCAGCGGCTAAGAGTTTACACTTCGATTTTGTACTTTTCTGCAACCAAATGAATCCCTGTTTCAATTTTGATGACAGCTTCTGTTGCTTAGAAAATGCGAGGATACATTTTGATTTTGATTTTGAGCTTTCAGCGGCTATATGAATTCCTGTTTGAATCCCTTTTGCAGGTAAATTTTGGGAGGTTTTGAAGTAGAATTTGGTTGGAAGCACAATGGGAGGGGTGTGCCCAGGTGGGAATGTGAAGTCAAAATCTGAGTCCCGAAAGGAGAACAATTCGGGGTTTTCGGGGAAGCTCAAGTCGATAGGGAGTTTTGGTGGAAAGCAGAAGAAGGATGATTCTTATCCTTCTTACCCTGAAGTAGACGATTTCGAGAAGAAATCGAACCTTTATGATTCTGGCGAGCTTCACTTCTCCATTTCCCGTGAACTCAAGCCGTCAACGCCTGCTAGGACCGGGCTGACGAAGGTATTTTCGGCTCCATATACATGCATCTTACTTGTAGGCCAATTGTTAATTTTGTAGAGAGATTAATCTGGCAGAAAGAAAAATGAAAGAACGCTTGTTTAATCTGCTTTAATTTGGTTCCCAGTTGATTCTTTTGGTATTGAGGAGGCCCTGCAAATGTTGGATCCACAGTTGCCGGTAAACGACTTAGAACCACCCACAAGCCATAAGTATCGGATGAAGTCAAAGGTGTTGGAACGATAGATTTTGTTGTTTGTTTTTTGTCACCCAATTTGCAGTTAACAAGACCGAAATGGTGATTCTTTTGTTCCTTGTCGGAAAGCAAATTTGGGAGGGAGGATGAAGATGGTATGTGATAATGTGAAATGGAGACCCCGGTTGCAAAACCTTTTTAAGTTTCGAGTTGTAGTGATACCGGGAAACAAAAACGAGGATAATTAGTCACTTAACCCCTTGTGAATGAGAGGGGGTTGAATTGGAGCATTATTCTTTTTTACAGAAATAGAAGGGGATTCAGATATCAGGATGAGAAAAGAGAGGATATTGGATGGAAACCCAGTGAACGAGTCCATTTTGTTTAGACTTTTCGACTGTTTTGCATTTTGATCGAGAATAATGTCAATGCGCTCTCTGGTATTTGGGTCCCCAATATATTTTGGATGGAATTTTATGGTTCATCACACCGTCTTTAGATGCAATTTGTGATCTGATGTACTATCCACTGATTGTCATTGGTGAGCAACGATAAGTAAACATGCACCATAAGATGAGAACTGATGAGCAGGTCAGGAACTCATGTAAAGAGGTCAACCATGCCGAACTTCACTTTGCCTGACTAAAGCATGGCTCGGAAATTGGTGATTACTGAGGTATAAATATCCACCAAGAACCAATATTGAACGTGCCACACAAGGACATTGGATTGGCCTAAAGTCACGGTGCTTGTTTGTTTTTTTGGGTCTTATTTATAGTTTTCTGTTATGCAATCATTTGGCTGGCAGAATACCTAAGCTCTTTGTCCCAGTTACAACAACCGGACTGAATCCTGGGAGAAGTTTTAGGAGTTGAAATGCAGGACTTTCTCCCATTTGGGTGCATAATTTGAGCATAACATTGCTACGTTGCCAACATAGCTAGAGATCATTTCTCCTCACGCATAAGAGCATTGGTGGCGAAAATCAGATTAGTTTTGCTGATAGCGTGACATAGTTTACATGCTTTGTCTCTTGCCTTTGTTTTGAGATGATGGAACAGCACTTTACACTGTGTATGTAAACCAGGCAAGGCATGCTGATTGAAGAGTTACATGGGATCTTGTAAATGATTAATATGGTTTAGCATCACATATATCATGCTATCACCAGCCCAGGATGTTCTACGAGGGCAGATAACTTCTGAGCTGAAATTTGCTGCGGTGAATACATGCTTAGAATGTTATCATGGAATACAGTTGTTTGACAGAACATGGACAGTTAGACACATCTCTGGCCCTTCATGCTAGTAATCTATTTGTATATTTTAAAACTGTGCCAGCTGGGATTGTTCATTTTCTTAGAACCCTTACCTCTGTTGGCATCTGAAATTCAACTCATTAGTTTTCAGTGTCTATCAATTAAAGAAGTTTAAGCTTTTCATACGGTTAAAGTTGGCAGTTTATTCGGAAATGGAGCTTGTTGTTGCATTGTGACTTACGTGGTGTCTCTGTTTTTGTAGGTATCCCAGAGCTCATTCTTGGGAAGAGCTGGAATTGTGGGCCTAGACAGGGCAGTGGAAGTTCTAGACACACTTGGAAGCAGCATGTCAAATTTGAATTCCAACAGCGGATTTATCTCTGGCATGGCTTCAAGAGGGAATAGAATATCGATATTGGCTTTTGAAATTGCTAATACAATTGTCAAAGGTGCAAATTTGGTGCAATCTCTTTCTGAAGAGAATGTCCAGTTCTTGAAAAATGAGGTTTTTAATTCAGAAGGAGTGCGGCATTTGGTTTCTACAGACAGGAAAGAGTTGCTAAGTATTGCCGCTGCAGACAAAAGGTTTTCTGATTTATTAATATGATGCTTCACCCCTGCTTGTTTTCTATTTATTCATTTTTCCTTTTTCCAGTTTTGTTGTGACTTGTGATCTGCTTCGCCTTTGATTGAATTGCGTGTCTGCATCCTGTAATAGGGGTCTTTCACAGAATTTTTCATCTACTTTTTTTGTATGTTTACTGAATTTTGTAGGGAGGAATTTGATGTTTTCTCCCGCGAAGTAGTTAGATTTGGAGATCTATGTAAAGACCCACAATGGCACAACCTTGGCCGATTTTTTTCAAGGTAAGCTAGATGCTCCATCATTCACAATAGTAATATGCTGTTGTTTCCTAGTGTCTGAACATTTGTGCTATATTAGATTGGAATCGGACGAAACAATCCACAAGCAACAAAGGGAAGAGGCAGAAATGACAATGCAAGAATTGACTAGCTTGGCTCAGCATACTTCTGTAAGTTGATTTTTGTAACTGATATTTCTTATTTATGTCTTGTGATTTGATTATTTTTTTATTAGTGACTTACTGGGCTGATTTTTACTTTTCCCACTTTATTTGTTTGCGAAGCTAACTCCTCCTTCATGTGCAGGAACTATATCACGAGCTGAATGCTTTGGACAGATTTCAGCAAGATTATCAGCGGAAGCTTGAAGAACTGGAGTCCTTACATCTCCCTCGTAAAGGTTAGAAATGATTTATCATTTTCTTTCGTTCATAGTAAAGTGATTTTGGAGGTGAAATTTTGTCTTACTGTCTTCTTTTTATTGAGAGCCTTTTATGATTACTGAATAAATCAGAGAGGCAATAATTACGGGGGAAAGCGATGTGTGATTATGCATGCATGATGTATGTAAATATCAAACAATAACTTCCTATTTGTTTCATCTTTGAGTGGATGGCTCGACTGTTCCCTTACTTGTCAACACGGTTATGAAAGGAGGCCAGGGTTACTGCCCCTTCTCAAGTCCATCTCATAAGTGATGCTCAAGTTTTCCTGTGCTAGCCATGAGATACAAAAAGCTAACTGGTGTTATTAGTTGGAGGTTGAGGATCAAGGCCTCCAATAAAGGGCCTATTGCTCTTTGATTGTTTACCTGGAATATTACAGGTTGGACCAGGCAGAGTCTCTTTACATTGATACCCTTGAACTACATTTGTCCACGATCTGCCCCTTGCCGGCCATCCTAGGGCCTAGGACCACCTTCTTTCCTATTTCACTTTAAGGTTTCCACGCCTGAGGACCCCTAGCCTCAGCTTCGGCACCAGACGTGGAAAGAGTGTTGCTTTTGTGGAAAACCAAGTCAGGAGGTTTTTTCCAAGATATACTTGTGGAAAATATTTGCTGCAGGAGCCTATCTTATTAAGACTAAAAGTACTGTTTCTTCTCCTTTTGTTTTGTCCAATCAAGAAGGAGAGAGTCATTTTTAAAATGCTGAATTATATTTTGACCAGATCTGGTAGTTGACAGAGCTTCCACTTTTGAATGTAATTGATCGTAGACATTTTTATTTAAAGATTTATGCGCTTGTATTAGTTTACAAATCAATATTCACGAGGACATGGATGCAGAAGGGGACTCATTTGTTCGTCTGTCTTTCCAACAATTAGAGTTTTGGCTTTATCTCATCAAATAGTAGCTAGTGCACTTGGGCCCTGCTTACCACATCTTTTTTTAGAGAGAGAAACTAGAAAGGTGTACCCCTACTTGGTTAATTTGAGTGTGTTGAATGGGTATCCTATGAATAATTTTCGTACTATGGATCAACCGTATTTTTTTTCTTCCTAACTAAATGAGTTTCAGCTCATGTATGACCGGCCATCTGCTGTGGATATTTACACATCTTTGCTGTTGATTCTAGCACTAGGATTCTGATATCTGGTACCAGAAGATAAGATTGTTTTCAGTAACCAGCATTTCATTGTTATTGTAGGAGAGAATGTCATGATGTTACAGAGTGAGGTAAAACATCAAAGAAAACTTGTAAGGAGCTTGAAAAAGAAATCTCTTTGGGCTAAGAGCTTGGAAGAGGTACGCCATTGCATATTATTTTTATTTAGTGATATGCTGGAAATGCAGTAATACTGATGGCATCCCAATGGCCTGCATTTATTAACTTCTTTGAATCATTTTTTAGTAAAGCATTTTGCGCTAGAAGTTGGAGTGTTTTCTGTCAAATTTGATCTAATTGTCCTTTCATCTCTCAAAATCATATTTTGCTGCCTTTCCTGTTGCGGGTGGCAATGCCTGTAAACACATTTGATCTTGTACTTTACCCATTCCACACTCTAATGGGTTTTATTTTCCGTTTAAGTATGTAAAAAGACCCGTTTAACTCATAGTTTAGTTTTTGTAGGTTGTGGAGAAGCTCGTTGACATCGTCACCTTCATACATCAAGAGATTGTGGAAGCATTTGGAGATAACGGTACGGACGGCATAGCACAACAAAGCAACCATGAATTGCACAAATTTGATATCAGTCTATACAACCATTGCATAGATTTGTTCGTGGATTGTACGCTTAAACTTGCCCCATTACGTGCTCTGTCACATATTTCGGCATTTGGCACATCATAGCTTGTTAGGGCGAAAAACCTGTCAACTTGAAACAAACCGAAGAATCATTTTACCTCTAGGCACCTAATTGGTGCTATGGCCTATGGGGTGACTAAATGCCAGGCCGTTGCAAGCTAGGAGAATCAAAATTCCACTTTCATCTCATTGGCTGTTCAACTGATTGAAAGACACTGGCCGTTGTATGTCCGGCTTTTATTTGTTTCCAATCCTTATTGGTTGTTAGTCTAGGACACTCACTGTTATGATTTCTCAGTTAACACCCAAGCTTTCAGACTGATATTCTTTTTTCTTTGTTTATGTTCAAGTTGGTCATGTACAAGTGTTTGATATTTGTTACGCTGTCAATTCATGCCAGGTTCGCCACCTGCTAACAAACCTGAAAGACTTGGCGCAGCAGGTCTTGCACTTCACTACGCTAACGTGATCAATCAGATCGACAACATTGTAAGTTTAACTTAATTCTAAGTCTGGGGTATACTAAACCAAATGCTGTACGATTCTCTCTAATGGAAATTCATTCATCTGATAGGTATCTCGGCCTACCTCCCTTCCTCCTAATATGAGAGATCAATTATATAATGGGTTGCCAAAGAGTGTCAAGATTGCCTTACGTACTCGCTGTCAACCAGTTGATGTCGATAAAGAGGTATGTTCTTATCTTCCATGTCAATTGAATTTTGTTTGTGCATCTGGCTCGAGTATGAATGACCCTTCTTTTAGTTTTTCTTATCCCCAACTCTAGACATGGAATCTTTGGTTTTACATCTGTATCGTAAGAGCTTCAACGTTATCTTAATGCAGCTCACAATTTCTGAAATCAAAGCTGAAATGGAGAAAACACTCCAATGGCTTGTTCCAGTAGCTACAAGTACTTCCAAGTACGTTCAACCAAGTGCTAACCTGATTTTTCTTACATTCCTGCTTTGCTTATCCTTGCATTTGAAAACAAGCAATATTTTCCGCCCTAATACTTTCGGGGTTTAGCCATGTGATTTGCTCTTAAATAGTATTCAACATTTTTCATTTTTTTTTGCCTGGCACTTCAAAACAGGGTGCATCAAGGTTTTGGTTGGGTTGGAGAGTGGGCGAACACCGGGTTAGTCATTTGCCTCTTATCTTTCTTGCGGTTTTGGTGGAGAGATAAACATTGCGAGATTAAAGATGAGTTATTCTTTTATTACAGGACTGAGTTTAGCAAGAAGGGGGCACCACAAAACACCGTAGTTCGCCTCCAAACACTACATCACGCGGATAAGCAGAAGACAGACATGTACATCCTCGAATTGGCCATATGGCTTCACCGTCTAGTCAGTGTCGTAAGAAATAGAGATCATGGAATCAGAATATTGCCCGTTCGATCTCCAAATCACCACGGACTCAATTTGCAGCCTCCAAAAACCCGTAGTGTCCAACTGTCTTCAGAGGATAGAAATCTGTTGGAGCAGGTAACGAGCAGGAGAAAGTTAGTTCCTGGAATCAGCAAAAGCCAGGAATTTGATCTGGGCAAGAAGGGTGGGAGCACATTCTGGGCTGTGAGCAGGAGCACTGGAACTTCTCCGAGCAAGCGATTGGATCGTCCGAAATCTTTGAGTGTTTTGGATATAATGGATGGGTTAGATGAACCATTTCACGACCCTCTGTTTCAAATTTCGTCTTAAGAATTTTTGTTTCATTTATTTAATCATTGTTTTTAGTTTCCTTTCATGTGTTTCTATACTGTATATATAATCATCATATATCTATGGTCATATGGATCGCATAGATACTAGTATTGAAGTTTTGTTGGTTTGAAATGAAAGAAATTGGTAGTGTTCCTAAACACCAATTTTCACTCCATGTTTTGGATGTGATTTTGCGGGACACGAAGATTCTGTTGTGCGCACAACAGGGTGTGTAATGTGTTGGTTTGGCGTTCAAAATGCATTCTGTTTCTTGACGCAATGTATTTTAGGCGTCCGGATGCATGCTAAAATAACGTCATTTTAACGCGGTGCACAGCGGGTCTCTCGTTTTTAGTTTTGTGGCAATTAAAACAACACACTCAAAAAAGGTGTATGGATGATGCTACAAGTTTGGCAGGGTCATTGATGAACAAATGAGGTTATGTTGCTTAAGAGTTTTGGCACCTCACTAGGAGGTCAAGAAGGTTGAGTTAAATGGGGTATATATTGCTTTTTACAAGGCACATATCGTGTGTCACAAATGTTAGTATTATATATGTAGTTATACTTTTCAAACAACTAGTTTTAGCAATCAAATAATTAATCATTAATTACAAAATTAATCTCAATCAATTAACTATCAACCGCACAATTTATCCTGTCAAATCAATTAGTTGTTCCCGAAATTAATCATGTCACGAATGCTATTATTATATGTAGTTATATATATTTTTTGGCCTACTAATTTCGTCAATCAAATAATTAGTCGTCAATCACACAATTGATTTGTCTTCGCCAACCTCACAATTAATCTTTTCATGAATGCTAGATTATATGTAACTATATATACTTTGTCAATCAAATAATTAATCAACCAGATCAATGTTGTTATTATATTATATTTACACATACTTTTCAGCCAAATCAAATAATTAGTCATCAACAACACAACTAATCCCATCACAATTCTAGCATTGTATGTAAGCTATATATTATATTAAATCTAACAATTAGTAGTTAATCATACGTAACTGAATAATTAGTCGTCAGAACTTCTTCTCTGTTTATGACACCTGTGCTGCTAGCCAAGGCCACATCTCTGCACTCCAAAACTTTTTGTCAAAAACATATTACAACTGCATTGTGTGGTGGGGGTGAATGGAAGGGATTTACTATCAAAAAGATGGATCAGGTTTGTTAAAAGGACAGCGGCCCATGATTGTCTAAACAATTGCTTTGGAGTGACCCCCCCTTCTTACATACTATTGCGAGCGTCCACCACTCGTCACATCCCTCAAAAGTCAACTTAACTTGATGCCATTGTACCCGGACTGGGGGAGGTGAACGGCGTAGTTTTAATGCACAGTGAAATTTTTTTAATATATTTTGTGCACGTAATTTATTAACAAAATTTT
>JABCMJ010028150.1:0-10737 GCA_014822125.1 Arbutus unedo | reverse complement strand
GTTATTGCAAAGCACAAAACAGAAGGCAAACAAAAGATGATCACCCTTCACAGATAGCATAGTGAGCCAAAATATGAGCTTGACGCACAACCTTAGTTTTATAATCTAAAGCGTAGCATAATGGTATAGGGATGCAATTATACCCTACCTGGATATTTCATCCGATCTGGTGGCGCGTATTACCCGAGTTTCCCCATAGAATATCCGGTGGAGTATTAAAAAGGTATGATTTTGATATACACATATCTGAATCTCCATACCTATCCCGCCCTACATGTTCATCATCATATATATACATAATCTTTGCATAGTTATGTGTTAGTTTCTTGATCTAGTCATTGGGTTGCAATACTTTGTTAGTTTTGTAAAATGCAGATACGAACTCCTATACCTTACCCTGCCATGCTAGCTTATGATTCTATATAAATATATAGTAAGTTTTTTTTAATCTAGTCACTGGTTTACAATTCTTTGCAATGTTTCGTTCTAGCCACCTAGTTATCTTTGTAATATCTTTGTTGCAGAGATTTCTGTGTTGAGAAATGAACTTGTTCATAAAATGTTTGGTGCCTTTGTCCAAAAAGTTAAGAGAGACTTAAACACTATACTCCTAAGTGAGGAGATTAAGGTATGGAAAGAATAAACAAAATCTATAAAGAATTGAATGAGAAATTGACTCTCAAAGTGTGCTATGTGCGATAGTGAAAAGTCACCTAATTTCACATAGGAAAACTATGTTGCTAGTAATGATCACATAAAACTCAAGTTTTATTAAGGATTTGGGGTCTTTAGAAAATACTTGTTTTGTGAAAGAGGGAGCATTTTGAAAATGTGAATTTTTGACCAAATCGTAACAAGCGCTTTGCGAATTACTGGTACTGTTGGCCGAGATCGGGACAGGGCTAGGGCCGTAGCCTCATGCAACTGTGGGCCGAGATCTAAGGTCCAAGCGTCTTGTGCTCGGCCTTGCGTCTTGCGGCCAAGATCCTTATCATTTTGCATTACAAAATTATCTTTTTACCTTACCAACTTTGGGCTTTCTTGGGTTTGGATTTGGGTTTGTGCTTGATTAAATTGAAGTCGTGCTTAAACCCACATGCACATGGATGGTGCAAGAGCTGACTCTTCAGATCTCCCATGTTTTGTAGGATTTAACATCAAAGTTAATCCCATGGTTATGGTTGGATTGATTTGGGCAGTTTTTGCTGAATGTAAACCTCTGGAACTGCAAAGTCCCTCCATGCATATATAAGCGTGGCATCAACTTTTAATTTCTTTACATCAAAAAATAGAAACATCTCTAGAGCTTCTGTTTTGTATAATTCTGTTTATGTCTGTGGTGATGAATATGCAAGGTATGGGCCTTCGGCTCAGGTACACACTCGACCCATCTGTATTGGGATTGAGCAGAGTCAAGCCCAATGATGGATTTACTCTTGTAGGGCCAAGAGGTTTGACAAGACCATTTGGCATGCCTCGAGCAGTGCCAAACACATGACATGCCTGAGGGGGCCGAACCTCTTCTACAGTAACCACATCCTCTTGGGTTGAAAATTTCTAACTCGCATTGTTTGGCTGTGCTGCCAAGGGCATTATGCTTGGCATAGCTAGGTCGTGACGTATCCCCCCACGTAGTAGGTGGTTGTTCGAGTAAACGTAGGGGCAGAGCAAATTATAAGACACACAGACATGTCCTTCAATTCCCACGAGCTTAGGGCACATTGTGAAAAGTGTCGTGATTTGTGGTCCACGAAGTGACATTTTTGGCTAGTGGCCCCAACTATCTATTAGGGGTTCTCTATAGATACTCCATTGACACTTCAATATTAAGTATGCGCAACTCTCACTCTCAAGCTTTCAATTTGATTTTCCTTCTTTTGAATTTAACTTAATCATCAGAGTGCCCGTTGGAGACCAATTCCAGTTGGCACTTACATAGTTTGAGTGTTTTGCAACAATTTGAAGGGTGCGTAAAGGAATCAACAAGAAGTATCAAGGTGGGATTCTAGGCTCCATAATTTAGCGACCATAGTGGGAGTCTTTCAAGCTCATTTCAGTAATTTAGTTCTTTTCCATCCTTCGAAAGCAATGACAAAAGTTATGAACCAAAAAGGCCATCCCGCAGATCCCAGCAGAATGGGAAAGACGGTTGTAGTTGCTGGATATATTAAACTAAAATTCTTGCGTACTAACCTTCTCATTAAGTTCCACAATTGGTCCTACATTAAGTGCTTGGAGGCTCGACTAAATGAGAAAGATAAACTCGTCTAGCTACAGTTGAAGGTGGCAATGCAACCCCTTCAAGATGGAGAAACCTCCTGCACCAGAGGACATAGGAGATGACACTGAATGCCCTCCCCGGACAGAAGGGGGAATGACGACAAAAGAAGGCGTCCAGCCATAGAGCAGCGAGAGAACCATGGAGAGGCCTAGCGTTATGAAAGGGTAAGGTGCAGGCAATGTGATCGCACCCCACCTCGCGAACGACATTCAGGCTATGAGCACCAGGTTTAGCGAGTCTCAGTGCCTGAGAGATTGGAAGATCTTTTAGTCAACAGCAATCTCTCAGTATTCCCACCGAGTAAAGCTTCAAGAATGACTCTTACACACGAGACAAAAGTGGATCGATGGGGCACAAGGCAGAGAGATTGTTCCCCTCAATGTTACATTTTTTGGAAATGTGACCCTTGGCCAGGTCGAAGGGAGGATCTTAGGCGTCATCTTGACAATAGGCACAGGAGATCGGCTGAGCAAGAGGCTCAACCAACAAGGTCTCACTGTGACATCATCCACAGACAATTAATCTCCTCGCCATTCACTCGGGAGATTGATGTTGTACGTCTATCTCCAGGGTTCAATCCCCCAAAATTCATCAAGTATGATTCCAAAATAGATACCCACACTCGTGATGAAATGGATTATGCCGTGCTTGGCTCAATAAAACCTACAAAACACTTGACACCAGTGTGGTGTCTCACTGACACCCATCCGATGCCTAAGTTAGAGTTTAGGGTGGAGATAATGGTAACAAGAAATGCTCTATATCAAAATGGGCGGGGTCTTTGTACCTTTTTCCCTAAGGTTTACCCAAGTTAATTAGACATGGATGGGTTATTCTTGATCTTGTGGAGTGGAATCAGGAAGTGGTTCCTTATTATAAGGGATCTCCACAACGTGAAACTACCACTCCTTATCTTTTGTTGACCAAGAATGGATAACCAATGTGAGGAGTCAATTCTTATCCCATGATAATAGGGATACAGTTAGTCAAAAGTAAGATAATAGATAAACAACAAGACCCACAATGACTTATTGACCACAACAAGTGCTGAGGAGAACAAAAGTCTACATGGCTAGGTGGAAGGGGCCCCTGACTGAGTAAACCACACGCCATGACTAGACACTCAGTCCTCATGTTCATCACAATTAGATGACATGTGAGGGTGAGTAACCCACCTAGACCTATGATATGCTGAAGGTAACATAACCTGAGAAGCATTGGTCGAAAGCATGCTCAAGCTGAAGAGATCCCACAGTTGAGTAGACCAGCTGGTCCGGCTGAGCAAACCATTTGTCCTGGCTAAGCAGACCACTTGACCTAATCACGTCTGTAGTCAATTCTCTTATCCATCAGTTAATCCCCTATTTTTCGAAGGCATTTATACTTGTGAGGAGATATATTCGAAGGGAGAAATGACATCTGATTTGAAACTTTGGATACCATTTTGATGTGTCTATGAATCGATATGCACATTATCTAGACTTCACCTATTTATCTCTTACCAGACAATTTTATGAGAATGAAATTTTTTGAATAGGCAATGTTGACAGAACAAGATGGTTATTGAGACCATCTTTTGAGTAGGCAAAACTGTTAGATTAGGATGGTCCCTGAGGATGTCATCTGAGCAGGCGAGGCTACTAGATTAGGATAGTCCCTAAGGATGTCTTTTGAGCAAGCGAGACTGCCAAATTAGGATGGTCTCTGAGGATATCATTTGAGTAGCCGTGGCTACCAAATTAGGACGCTCCCTAAGGACATCATCTGAGCAAGCAAGGCTGCTGGATCAGGACGGTACGTGAGGACTTCTTTTGAGCAAGTGAGGCTGCTAGATCAGGACGGTCCCTGAGGACATCTTCTGAGTAGGTGAGGCTGGAAAATTAGGACGGTTCCTGAGGACATCATCTGAGCAGATGAGGCTGCCAAAATTAGGACGGTCGCTCAAGACGTCTTCTAAGCAGGCAAGGCTACTAGATTAGGACGGTACATGAGGATGTCTTCTGAGCAAGCGAGGTTGCCAAATTAGGACAGTCCCTAATGACATCATCTGAGCAGGCGAGGCTACCAAATTAGGATGGTCCCTGGGGATGTCTTCTGAGTAGGCGAGGCTACTTGGTTGCATGGTCCCAAAGGGCCTGAGCTAAGCAGACAAGGCTACTTGTTTACAGTTTTGGGGGACTCAGTCTATAAATGTAATACCTTTATTGATCATAACAAGTATGCCAGCAAAACATTTGAAGCATTGTTATTCAATCAACTCAACACAATAGAGAAGTTCTAAATAATTAAAACATTCAAACCGAAATAATTGAAAGTAGGATGATGAATTGATCATACTATTGCTAGAAGTATTTCTTCATGTGTTCAGCATTTCGTTGATAAGGAAGCTCCCTTCCTTCCAATGTTGCAGTCTATAAGATCCTGCTTTGTTGTGTCCTGCTATCTAATAAGGACCGTCCCAATTGGGCCCTAAGTTCCCTGCCTTTTTCCTAGTTGGATCCACTTTTTTTAGCACAATATCTACTCTTTTGAAGCTTATCTCCTTGACCTGAGTGTTATAATATCGGCCCATTTGCTACTGAAAAATAGCGACTTGCATTGCTAATCTTTCTCTTTTCCCTTTTAGCATGTCCAAGTCTCCTCGCAGGCTCTGTTCATTGTCTGTCTCTTTGAACTCCACAATCCTATGGCTGAGAAGTCCAATCTCCATAGGAATCACTGCCTCGGCTCCATGCGCCATCAAATAAGGGGTTTCTCTAGTAGAGGTTCTTCCTATAGTACGATAAGCCCACAAAACACTAGGCAACTCTTTTGGAAAGTCACCCTTGGTTGCTTGTAACTTTTTCTTCGAGTTTCTTTTTACCGTCCGATTGGTCACCTCGACTTAACCATTAGCCTTAGGATAACCTTCGGAGGCATAATGGACCTTCTTTGTTGACAAAACTCCTGGAACTGATCATTGTGGAACTATTTTCCTTAATCAGTGACAATAGCTCTGCGCTAGCCAAACATACATATGATGTTCTTCCAAACAAAATTAATGGCCTTCTCAGTTGTTATAGTAGCCAAAAGCTCTGCTTCTACCCACTTAGTGAAATAATCAATAGCCACAATAGAAAATTTATTCTGACCTTTACCTAAAGGTAGTGGAGCAATTAGATCCAATCTCCACTGAGCAAATGGCCATGGGGAAGACAACGGAGTTATCATAGTTGGAGGCTGACGAGAGATATTGGCGAATCTCTGACATTTTCCACATGTCTGTACCACCCTATTAGCGTTTCAGTGCATTGATGGCCAGTAATATCCCATTCTCAGCAACTTGTGAGCCAGCGACTGCCCTCCTGAATGATTTCCACAAGAACCCTCATGAACTTCCCTCAAGGAGTATTTAGCTTCTTCAGCAGTTAGACAACGTAAAAGTGGAAGCAAATAACTTCTGCAATGGAGCACTCCCCCAATGCACAAATATTTGGCTGAACAGAGCTTCAACTTCCTTGTTTGATCCTTCTTTATAGGTAACTCTCCGTTCTTTAAGTACTTGACCATAGGATCTACCCATGATCCTCTGTAATCTACTGTATGCACTTTTTCTAAAGTTTACCCAATACTTGGCTCCTCTAGTTGTTGAACAAACACATCTCTTCCTAACACATCTTCCTTGGCCGTAGCCAATTGAGGCAGATGATCTGCCTCTTGGTTTTGTTCTTTGGGAATCCTAGTAATCTCAAATCTTTCAAAGCTTTTTTGCAACATCTTGATCTGCTCCAAGTACAGCATCATCCTATTTTCCTTAGCTTCATAATCTCCCAAGACTTGTCCGACCACCAGTTAGGAATCACTTCTGATCACCAAGTGTATAATCCCTAGAGATTTTGCCAACTTGATCCATGTGATAAGAGCCTCATACTCCACCTCATTATTGGTTGCTTTGAATCCAAATCGAAGTGCGTATTGCAACTTAATCTGATCAAGTGAGACCAAGAAAACACCAACTCCCCTATTAACTGAGCCATCCACATGCAATGTCCATCTTTCCCTGTTCTTCTATTTGCTCTCCCTGAGCAAGAAGTTGTTCCTCTGGGAATGTGAATTCTACCACAAAGTTTACCAAAGCTTGAGCTTTAATAGTTGACCCTGGGCGAAATTTGCCCAACTCAACAGACCATTGGACCAAGTGTTTAGAGGAATCTGGACTATGAAAGATTTTTCGAAGGTGCTAATCTATCATAACCTTGATCGAATGAGCTTGCAAGTAAGGCCAGAATCTTCTTGATGATATGACCAATGCAAAGGCCATCTTCTCAGCCTTTAGATATCTCACTTCTACCCCTCTAAGTTCTCTACTAGCATAATATACTAGATATTGAATTGTACTCTCAGTACGATCAGTATTGAGCTGACTGCACAAGGGGACACTGCCAGGTATAGGTATAAGTCTTCACCTTCCACCGTACAACTGAGGAGAGGAGGAAAAGATAAATAAGCTTTTAGCTAAAGAAAATCTTGCTTGCGCTCCTCAGTCCATTGGAAAGCTTTTCTCAGCACCTCGAAGAATGGATTGCACTTGTTGGTTGCTTTTAACACGAAATGATTCAGAGCAGCGACACCAGTTAACTTCTGAACTTCTTTCGTTCCTTTGGGAGATTGCATAGAAACGATGGCCCTTATCTTCTCTAGGTTGGCCTCTATCCCTTTCTATGAAACCATGAATCCCAAGAACTTGCCAGAGGAAACTCCAAACACACACTTGGAGGGATTAGACTTCATTTGATACTTTTTAAGTACGCCGAAGGTTTCTTCCAGGTTTGCTACATGGCTAGATCTGGTCAGACTCTTCACTAGCATGTCATCAAGGTATACCTCTACATTCTTCCCAATCTGTTGGTTGAACATTCGATTGACTAATCTCTGGTAGGTAGCACCTGCATTCATGAGTCCAAAATGCATTACCTTATAACATTAAAGTTCTCTGTCAATAATGAATGAGGTCTTCTCTTCATCATCTCTAACCATTTGAATTTGATTATAACCGGAGAAGGCATCCATGAAACTGAGCAACTCATGACCCGTTGTAGAATCCACCAGTAGATTAATTTAAGGCAAAGAAAAACTATCCTTAGGGCATGCCTTGTTAAGATCTTTGAAAACCACACATATATGCCATTTCCCATTTGGCTTGGGCACTAGGACCACATTGGAGACCCACAAAAGGTATTGTGCTTCCCATATAAACTGAGCTTTAACCGATTTGTCTACTTCTACTGTTATGGCTACGTTTCTCTCAAGGGCAAACGTCCTCATCTGCTATTTGATCGAGTGCTGATTTAGGTCAGCATTCAACCTGTGCACCATCACTTAGGGTCAATCCCTAGCATATCTTCATGTGACCATGCGAAAACATCCACATAGTTTATCAAAAAAATCAATTAATACCTTTGCTTCTTCTGAGTGCTACCCTGAGCCAATTCTGAATACTTTGTTAGCCTAACCTTCTACCACTGGTACCTCTATTAACTTTTCCACAGGTTCTCCTAGTTTGAGCTTATCTTTATCTCTCCATCCATTCCATCAACAACAAACATTTCTTTTGTCGTCTTCATGGAAGTCAAATAACATTCTCGTACTCTTCTCTAACCTCTCCAATCTCACCAGTTGTTGGGAACTTAATTTTGAGGTGACAGGTTGACACCACTGCCCTGAACCTATTGAGTGTTTGTCAACCCAATATCACATTGTAAACTGGCGAACAATCCATCACCACGAAATCCACCAAAGTTATTGCATTCTTATCTTCATCCCCTATCATGACATGGAATGTAACCAACCCAACCGGATGAACAGTCTAACCTGAAAATCCCATAAGGAGAGACTTCACCTGTTTTGTCTTGTCTTTCCCAAGCTCCAACCCTTCAAAAGTAGGTAAGAAAATGATGTCAGCAGGAGGATTGGGTGTCTATAAGTACTCTTCTCATTGTCCAGTTGGCGAGCAGTAGTGTCACCACTAGAAGATCATCATGAGGCTATAAGATCCCCTTTACATCTTCTTATGTGAATTGGATAATGGAAGTTTCGACTCGTGCTTGTTTCCATGGTCTGTCTGTGCTGAATACCTCTCTTGCATAAGATCACCGGGAGGATTGGGTGTCTCCGCCTGGGGTCGCCCTGAAATCATTCAAATTTCTCCAATTGGACGATATTGAGGAGGAGGTGAAGGTGAAAGTGAAGGTGGTGTCCTATCTCTAGTAGCCCCAGGTCCCCTTCTACCTTCTTGTCGTAGGGGATGGTTGTCATCTCTCCTCACAAATCTTTGTAGTCACCCCTGTTTGATCAACCCTTCAATCTATTGCTTTAGTTCTACACAATCGTCAGTGTCATGCTTGTGATCTCGGTGAAATCTGCAATACTTATTCCAATACCGTCTATCTGATGGAGTTTTCATCTTCTCTGGCCATCTAAGTTCTGGATAATCACTGATTTTCAACAACACTTGGTCAACAGAAGCCACTAGAGGGATGTATTCCTAGAACCTCCTCTCTGGCCTCTCTCTCCTCGGGGATTCTCTCTGATCGGTTCTCTTTCCTCGGAAGGACTTTTCATTATGGTATTGACCACCTTCTCGTCGCTTCTTGTCTCTTGTTTGTTAGGACCTTCCTAGTTGATTGATTGGATGAGCATCTCTCTCCCTCTCCCTGTGAGCTGCCAATGTATCCTCTGCATTCATTTTCTTCTGAGCTTTCAACATGAGCTCAACCACGTTAGATACGGGGGTCAGCAGATAGGGAAAAATAAGAATTGCCCAGTCCTAAGTCCTGACATGTAGGATGATATAGCAACCTGGTCATCCACGTTGTCCACCTACATTGACTCTTTATTAAATCTCGCAATAAAGTCCCTAAGGCTTTTGCCTTTTGGTTTACTTCACATTGAGGAGGTAAGTGGCTGGCCTCTTGTACTGCTATCCAATTATGAAGTAACTAACTAAGCTCTTTAATAGTACTGATGGTTCCATGAGAGAACTTGTTAAACCACATCTGAGCAGCTCCTCAGAGTGTGATGGGAAAGGCCCTGGACATAATGGCATCTAGAACAACTTGCAAATACATGAGGAATTTGTAAGTTTCTAAATAATTAAGGTGATCCTTTGTCCCATCAAAGGCATCGATTTGAGGGACCCTAAATTTTGGTGGGAGAGGAACGACCATCACATCTGCCATAAAAGGTAGAATAGTGGTTTGAACAAGTTCCTCTATAGAGGCTGGGGCTTTGATCTTCACTTGTCAAGTCAAATCATCAAACTGAGCCTTTATCTGTCGTATCTTTTCTGTCATGAGTCCTTCAGGGAGTTGTTTTCCACCAAAGGGACCTTGGGGATGGTTAGCTGTTTGGTTGTTGGCCTCATCTTGTCCAGTAGCTAAATCCTCCTCAGCTCTGGGATCTCTATTCAGGGGAATATCTTTGGCTCAAGGAGGGAGGCCTCCTCTAGGTGGTGCAAGCTGACGATGCTGCAACAGTGATTAGTTTTGCTCGATAATGTGCTGCATATTTTGAGCAAGGGTAAGCACTTGTTGACAAAGTGATTGGTAGTCTTCATGTGTAACAACACTAGGAGGAATGGTAGGTGGTTGGTTGCGTTGCTGACCAGGATCTTGAGGTTGGTTATTATTATTCGAATTCATGGAGCGAGTCTAAACCATAATCTATTCAGATCAGTAAAAGAAAAGAAGGGACATCATTCCCCTAAACGGCGCCAACTGATGAAATGAATTATGGCATCCTTAGCTCAATGAAAGAAAAGAAGGAACGTCATTTCCCTAAACGGCGCCAACTAATGAAATCGATTATGGCATCCTTAGCTCAATGAAACCTGCAAAACACTTGACACTAGTGTGGTGTCTCACCAACACCCCCTCTAATGCCTAAGTTAGAGTTTAGGGTTGAAATAATGGTAAAAAGAAATGCTCTATATCAAAATGGACAAAGTCTTCGTACATTGTACCCTACGGTTTACCCAAGTTAAATAAAAATGGCTGGGTTATTCTTGATCTTGTGGGGTGAAATCAAGAAATGATTCCTTATTCTAAGGGATCTCCACAACGTGAAACTACCACTCCTTATCTTCTGTTGAGCAAGAATGGATAATCATTGTGAGGAGTCAATCCTTACCCCATGATAATAGGGATACAGTTAGTCAAAAGTAAGATAGTAGACGGTCGATTAGACCCACATCGACTTGCTGACCACAACATGTGTTGAGGAGAACAAAAAGCCCACGCGGCTAGGTCGAAGAGCTCCTTGATTGAGCATACCACATGCCCTAATTGGACACTCAATCCTTATGTTCATCACAATTAGATGACACGTGAGTGTGAGTAACAGACTAGACCCGTGATGTCCTGAGTATAACATAACCTGAGAAGCATTGTTGAGGGTACTAAATGATAGATGATTATTGT
>JABCMJ010028134.1:0-20660 GCA_014822125.1 Arbutus unedo | reverse complement strand
TTGTTTTCATTAATAATAAGAGTGGCATTTCTTTGATTTATATTTTAATAATAAAATGAATAAAGAAATATTTTTATTATTGTCCTGAGAAATCGGGACGTTACAGCCCAAGACCCCCAAACCAGAAACCGGACCAAACCGGAGCCAAATTGGCCAAGCCAAACCGGACCAAACCGAACACCATCGGTCCGATTTTCGGTTTACATTTTTCTCAAACCGGATAACCGGTTTGGTCCGAGTTTATAGGGTAAATCGGACCAAACCGGACCGGTTACACCCCTAACAAAAATTATGTCTATTTTTTTTAGAATTGTACAAAGAATATATCATGTGTATATTTTGGTAATCTCACAAGAGGGACAATGGAGAGGCTTATCAATACCATGTTCCACTAGGTATTCCCAATCCCCCCTAGTGAGGGGTTTGTAGAGGTGTTGTACTAATAATCCCATCATATTTAGACAAACCAAACACTCTCTTAGCAATCTTATGGGTCTCATAGTCCCATCCCATGGTCTATTATGTTTATCAAACAGTGCCTAAGTGCATCTAACGACTCCGGACACATCTATATCCCTAGCATTACTCTAACACGAAAATATCAGAATGGTCAAGTTGACATCCGTACCGTATATATGTAGAAAATGTATACGCATGTGATTTGCATTGCGGCCCTTTTTTATTGTTTATGTTTGTATTTTACATTTGAAGTTCAACGTTTTGTATTTTGGTCTTAACAAGTTTGGTTAAATGCGTTCATAAAGCCATGGGAGAACTCCAGACTCGAGACCTTATTGTGGTGCACATTAAAATGATAATGTTGTTCATAGATTGCTTGAATATTGGCCTACTAGCCAACTCTTTGGAAGTATTTTGGAGCTCAAAACTATGACATTCTGGCTAGGCTATAGTGCCAACTGTGTGACTGGATGTCTGAGAGGGAGTCTTGGTAGACGTCTGTATAGGTGGTGAAAGGTCACATCACTTGTTGAATGCAAAAGTTTAGTATTATATATAATAGATTATGAAATCTACCTAGTACAAATCTTTTAAAATCGTAAAAACGTCAAAATTGAGTAAAACATCGCAGTTAAACGTGTTCGCCATGCAAAAATATAGGGATGAATGGCCTATATGAAAGTCCACGGGGGTTTTGGACATCTAAAGCAAACAATATTGTATAAAGCAAAAGCACAGAACATCTTGCTATGTGTTGTGCATAGCAAAGAATTTTATGTTCGAAAACTCCTAAGTTAGTAGATGTTGCATTGCGTTGATCAATCAATCAAGTCATGCATATGTTATAGAAAACTTTATGATTCTAGAATTGAAACTAAAAAACTATTCCTGATTTTAAAATTAAATGTTATGATTTACTTGAAATTATGGGACCACAAATCAGATGGCCTTTGATTTTAAATTCAGGATAACTTAATTCCAATTATGAGATTGTAGCATTATTGTGTCATATGCATGATTCATAAGTATTACCACTACTACTTTCAAATTTTTTGCAAATGATTGTAACCACCGACGAGAATATTATTTATCAAAAATATTTCTCATTGATAACGTAATCTCTTCGTTAATAATGCAACATTTATAATAACGCATTACCAGACAACTTACTTGATTCTTATTCACATTGGGATAGAATAACAAATCAGGTTAGTGCACAAAAGGAATTAAAATATGCACCTACTTCATTCGGATCCAACTTTACTAACTTGCTCATATACTAATTATTTATGATAACGCTGTGAGCGACAATTTACTCGATTGTTACTCTCATTCAGATAAAATAATTTATAAAGCACCTACACAAAAGGAATTAGAGTATGTTGTTGCTTCATTTGGATCCAACTTTACCAACTTGCTAGTCTATTTCCTATTTATTGACAAATAAATAACATTATCGTGTATTTACTAGAAAAATATTTTTAAAACTTATGTGCCAAAAGAATTTTTTTCTGTAATTTAACTTTAGATGAACTGTTTGCTGAATAAGTTGTTTACTATAAACTGTTTGCTGAATGACTTTTTTCTTTCCAGGTGACCCAATACCACCTCGACATCTCTTCCATAATCCCTTATTCTTCCTCTTCTTAAAATTTATATATTTTCTTCACCTACTTTTTTAAGTGGACCCCACTAGACGTGCATATACGTGTAATTATATATACTAGTTATGCGCATCATACCAACCCCTCTTTTTCTTGAATTTTTTCTTAAATGTAACTTCAAACATTTGATCAGCCACCAAATCAGTGCTGGTCACGTGTCCGATTCAACACTTAGGATTTGGTTGATTCTCTAGCTACTAAAAATATTAAACCAATCAGTTGGAGGGGAGCTAGCTGGGGTGTAATTGTGGAGTCCAGAACACAGGACTAGAGTGCGCTGCACTCTATAACGGTGTTGATTTTACTGTCTAAATAATGTTTGACTGTCTGAGCAATATTTTAATAGTTAAAAACGGTGTTGTAGTTAACGCGCAACACACGCTGCTGTGCACACAATAGAGTTTTCAAGTCCGAACATGAAATTTGGCCATTTGAATTCTATATGGATTAATGTCTCAAATCCGAAACATGGTCCCCCACTTTCATGCTAATTTTAATGTTCTAACATGGATGTTCCTGATTTTTGAAGGATTGAAAGTGAACTCAAATATGATAATTGTAAAAAAGAAGCTATATATTAACAAACAAAATAATTTACCTTGTAGAAATGCAGTTATAGATAGATGTGATAAGGCAACCTTATGGTCAGTTGTAAGGAGGAATGTTAGTTGCCGTGCTGACAAAATGTCAAGGTTCGAGGCACATTAATTTGAGATGGCAAAGCTTAATTTGGACCCAGCGTGTCCAAACTAATTCACATATATGAATTTTACTGTTCATAAATTGAGAAATTAGATATTGACAAAACACAAAATTGGGGTGTTTACGTACTTGATGAGGTTGTGGCCAGGGGTGCAAAGTGGAATAAATAAACAACTTTTTTTTCCTATACATACATACATACATATATATATATATATATTTTTTTTTTTTTTTATGTTTAATAGATACTGAATTTGTGCGGAAAATAAGAGAAATTATTTGAAAGACTTTGAAATTTAGCATAAATCTCGTATGCACACGTTTCTTGCACGACCAATTAAACTCAATCAGAAGCTTACAAGGCATATGTATTATGTATATGTATCGGCTGCCGCCCTGCCTAGTTGTAACTTGCAGTCAAAAGAAACAGCTAAGCAGCTCCACTGTGGACGCAAAACCCCATCACCTGGCATCAACATCAGAAAATAAAATTGTAAAAAAAAAAAAAGAACAAGAAAAAACGTGTTGCAAATGCAGAACTTACACCGTCTCAACTAATAAAAGTAAAATAATATTCACCCTCTTTTAAAGAGGATAAACAAAATTACAACCCCATAAAAGAGACCGCTATGCTAAGAAGAAGGTATGCTCTCACATACTCCTTCCGCAAGAGCATTCTAAGAATGAGAGAACTGTACCATTCAGAAAGACACATTAAAGCCCACTTGTTCCAATTCACATTGTAATGCAAAAAGGACAACGTTGATCCCCCCCCCGCGCCACCACCACCTTCTAGGTTTTTCCTTGCCCCTGCTTCCAAAGATAGATAAGTAACTGCTATTCAGTTCTCCAAGTGCTGGTCTGCATTGATTGATTGCTGCACCACTAGATAACGTGGAACACGAGAAGACGCCGAAGAAACAGGAGAAATTAATGGACAATTAAGAATTGACAATGGAGTATTTGTTTAACAACAAATGAAATTTTCACTCCCCAAGTTCTACCAGCTACTTATACACA
Organism: Arbutus unedo; assembly: GCA_014822125.1. NCBI lineage: Eukaryota > Viridiplantae > Streptophyta > Magnoliopsida > Ericales > Ericaceae > Arbutus > Arbutus unedo. Next base: position 16,815 of record JABCMJ010028134.1, on the reverse strand, counting down.
AGTTCATTGCCATAATCAATTCAAGTTTTATTTTGTATCCACAGCTTCATTCATGGAAGGGGTTCTTGTGAATCTCCCAAGCGAGAAAGATGAAGATATGCATCCGTCCCTGCACAGTAACAACACACGCTTACATGTGTCAGCAAATGTGGTCGATGAATTAAAAATAGTAAAGAATAGGTTTACCACCTGCATCCCAAAAGGTATTCACAAAAACTTAGTAATGGAAAATCAAAACAATGGCATTGAAATGTGATAAACATTTGCTAAAAACAAGATTAAAAGGGCAATGATGCATTTATAAACCTATCTACATTACCCTAATACCCTTTTCACATGTATTTCATTGCCAAGATTCCTAAAAGTGTTGTGCCGATACTAAGAAAGATACTCCATATCGTTTTGAATCCTTTGACAATCATTTCAGTTTTCCTTTTGTTTCAAACCATCTTCCTGCAAGCAACTGGAGCAACGAGGACAGAGCACAAATATTGGAGACTCCAATTTAAGCCAATGAACCTGTCCACCTATTACCAGATCACGTGACAAACAACTTCTCCAAACTTCACGTATGGATGTCTGATACCAAACATTTATTTTCACTAATTTATAAAGATGAAATTGCACAGTCAACACAAACAATAATCAACTTACCATATCCTTCCATAGAGATGATTTGCATATCCCCTCCAAAATATGCAGCATATAATCGACATATGGGAAGCCCGTATCCATAACCAGCCATTGTTGCCACGTTAGCTGTTCCAACGTCTGAATGCTCGTCCAGAGGATTTTTGGCTGTACTGTAAAGATATGTAAATATTCTAGGGAGACCACTTCTTGGTATTCCACCTCCTTCATCTGACACCTAAGATTCAGACAGATCACAGTTATTTAATTAATTTAGACTATAAACTTTTGACAATAAACCAACAAACTGCGTGTTGAACAATGGCATTCGATGACTTATGTTAAACAATAAGACACGTGCCTTAATGGTAACATCCTCTATACCATCAGCTACTATTATTCGAATGGGAGGTGCAACTTTGTCAGAGTCCATAAACCGCTCTTGCACAGCCCGTAAGGAGTTCTTAACCAACTCAAAAACCATCAGATGTAAATGAGGCGGAACATACCTGTTATGAAAGCAAGCCAAATTAATATAAAAGGATGAAAAGAAGAACAATGTCTGTATACAATTCATTACTTGAAAAAAGCGCAATATAGACTAAGAGCCCGCACAGCAACTTGCTTATTGTATATAATCATACGGAGGACAAAAATCTCAGAAAACAAATCTCCTGGTTTGTGAGAACATTCGCTAAGAAAAAGAACAGGAACAAGAAGAAATTTGTCCAGTGCCTCCCATACAAAAGAATGATAACCTAATCAATTAATCAGTGGGAAAAAGAACATACGGGAAAGTAAAATTAGGATCGCCGTAGATAGTTACATCAGGTGCACTGCCATACTCCCGCAGACAAATTGACCGGGCATCTTCACTGGCAGTTCTTGCTACCTCTACAGGAGACATTTTTGTATGTATATAACCCACACAATCAGGTGCAGGGTTGGGATCATGCAATGCCACGTGCTGCCCTGAGTTGCAGCAAATTTTAATTACACAAACTTGTTAGTAGCTTTCTTCAGCAATGATAACAAAATTGATTACTGCAAATAAACGTCATTCTAACACATGATAAAAGAGATCTGTTAGGAGACACCTCGAGCAAAGTAAGTGGAAGTAAGCAAGATGGGGCTAACCAATAAGCATACGAATCCCAATTCTTGACATGTAGAAGCGATCCAGGAACTGATGAATCTCGTCCAACTCCTCGTACTCAATCTTTGGATCAAGGCTTTTTTTCAACTGTTGAACCCCCAAAGCCATTGTGGGAACAACATTATTATGTCTCACCTTGATCATCTTAATCATTTTTGTGAATTCCAACTCATCACTAGTGTCCTTGATCTCAGAAAAGGATCTAAGGTCACGGAAAGAATCCAGATACCAATCTCGCACCTATCAACATGAAATATATATGATGTCCAAGTGGCTGAAATAGTGAAATTCAACCATAAAACCACAATGTCCAAACATTTAACTAAGACTATGTTAGCTACAGCATACAAGTCGGGTACCCAAATGAATGACATCCTACGCCCTAACGATTCATTATCCGGATCTTTACAAAGAACTAGCATTATGACACTTTAAAGTTTAAAACCTACAACAACAACAACAACAACAACAACAAGAAAAAGAAAAGAGATCATCCATATCGAAAAGAGTAAAAGCCGAAGTCTAATCTCCGTATAAAAAATGTCAAATACCCGTCAATTTTTTTAATATCTTGATTTGCTTGGTTCAAAGATTTTACTTATAATATATAAAAAAAAACATATCTTTACTTCACAAACAAGAATCATACATGCAGATTGGTCTGATAAAATAGCAAATTATGCGTCAAACACTCCAAAGTCTAAGATCATTTTCTCTTTATCTACTTAACAAAGGAAATGAAAGAACAATGTCAAAAAGCTTCTCTCTTTTTTTAATATAATAATTAACAAATTCAGACTAACCTATAATTCACGGTACGATTCCCAAAAAATAAAAAACACATTTTATCCCATTTCAAAAATCAACCCCAGAAGTTAGCTAGATTTATAGAAAATTAACGCAATAGTCCAAAACGTAGACCACTGAAAATCAATAAAGTGAAAAAAAATAGACTAATAAATAGAAAGAGAGGAAAAAGTACCTTTAAGACAGCCGGCTTTTCGGATAAGCCATAAGGGAGGGTCTCGAGTTCAATGGCTCTTCTTGCAATCCTGATTGGGAGCTCTTTGTGAAGGAATTGAGCCGAAATAAGCAAATTACGGGGGGTGGGTCTGGAACCAAACTCCATCATGTACCTGAGGCTGACCCCCGTCTGCTTCATAGAGCCCCATCGCTGCACCTCTTCCAACAGGGTCTTCGGAAAAGACTCAAAGAGCTTCTTCGCCGCCATGCCAAGACCTCAAAAACCAACTGAGCAGAAACAACAAGAGAAGAGGACGGACAACATGCAATTGCAAGCGGAGCACACAAAGCGAAACTGACATACAGTTCTAGAGAGAGAGGGCGAGCAAATAGTTTGTGTGTGTGTGTCTGCTGGAGAGGGACAAGTGGATTGAAGGGAACTAGGGTTAGCTGATTAACCACACGTAGTGGGGACGCAAATAATTGTGAGAGAACTGACACCAGGGAATTATAGGGTGCGATGAAGACACGTGTCGCCCATCTGTAAACAAATAAAATCCATAAATAAACAAGTGCGCATACAGATTTCATAAAACAACACATGCTACTGAGAAACAAAGAGACACCGCAGGGTTCATAAATAAAGGGTTTCACCATATCATGTACTGGGTTCATAAGCATATTGACATTACTGGGTTCATAAGCAACAAGAGACATTACATATTTCACCATATCATTTTAGCCTCACTTGCAAGAAAATCATCTCAATCTATTTCTTTCATCCAGCAGTTTAAGTAAAAAATTGATACCTCAAGCTGTGTTGAATCCAGAAATCCGAACGACATCCAAATCAGAAATTAAAAAAAAATGATCGACGTCAGAAGAAAAAACAGATTGAAATCAGAAATAAATAAATTTAGATCGAAGTCAGAAATCAGTTTTTGTAGGTCGAAATCAGAAATCACGGTTGGTTGAGGTTCGATCGAAATCACTGGTAGTGTCTTCTGTATAGACAATATTCGCACCTGGGCAATATTTGTAGAACGAAGATGATGATCGAGCTCTGTAGGTCCTGAACTTGGAGGATGAAATCGATAGATTGAGGCTTCGAGCTGTAGAGACGAGGGAGAGGGAGAGGGAGAGGGAGAGGGAGAGAGAGAAACTAGGCGAGAGAGGGAGGTGCGTCCGTTGTTCTTTTACACTTATGCCTGGCTGGATGAGGGGTTAAAGAGGCGTATGGCATACCTTAAAGCTGGGCCCACTCTTAATCCACACCAAAAAAAAAAACGCTACATACACATCATTTTTGCACATAATTCAAAATTACGTCATTTTATGTTGAAGAAGATCAAAATATATTTTGAGTGATATGGGTCAAAAACAAATATAATTTTTTCTCAACACAAAACGACGTAGTGTTGAGTGATGTGCAAAAATAATGTATAAAAGTAATGTTTTTGTACCATTTTTGAAAAAAAAAAAAAGTAAAATGGACTGACCTCTCCTCTCACAAATATATGGCTCTTCCTAAGGTTTAATATAATTATATTTCTTATTTTTAAAACTATTAAATTTTATTGCTAAAAAATAATTTTTTTTTTTTAAAATACCTCCTCTTAAGACTTTTTATTTTTTTAATATATTTAATTTATTTATGTGTCCATTTAAATATATATTTGATAAATATATATACGATTGTATATATTGTAAAAAATATTTAAATATTTAAATAAAATTCGAATTAAGTTATATTTTTATTAAATTTGTGCAAATAAATATACATCTTATATATTAATAATTATTTTTTTACAAAAAATATTTTAATTTTTTATATATTAAATGTTTAAATTTTGATTTTGTATAATAGTTTTTATATATCTAATTAAAATGATTATTTAAACTTCTATGTTTGGTTATATTTTTAGTTTCTACATCAATTTTATTAACAAGAGGTATATGTATATTGTATTTGATCTAAATTAACTAGATTAATTTTGTTGTGGATTCTTTTATTTTTGTCATTATTTGTGACTCTAATAATGATATTTACCTCACAATGACACATTTTGTTTCTAATCCCAAGGAAACTTCTAGTACTAAATGACATGTCTATAACTGAGAAAAAAATAAATTCTATCGACATCATATTTGGTATGCTACTCAAAACCTTCTTACTCATAAGAATTTTTTTCTTAATATGATAAGTTATAATGTATATATATTTTATTAAATAAAATACATACAAATGACAAAAAAAATAATGAGATTTATTAAATAAATATATTATTTTTACAAAACTAATAATTGTTACTAAAACGTAAAATAGGTAAATATTTATAAAATTAATAAATATAACTCAAGTTTAACTTAATTTAAGTATTTAAAATTCAAATAAAAAAAAAGTAAAATATTAGAAATAATAAGTTAAACGTTTTTTTAATAAGATGGAATAAAATATATATATATATATATATATAAAAAATTTTATTAGGTTAAATATACATAAGGAATATAAACTTAACAATATATATTAAATGATAAATTAAAATATTTTTATAAATGAATAATTATTAATATATAAGATGTATATTTATTTTCACAAACTTAATAAAAATATAACTTAAGTCTAATTTTATTTAAATATTTAAAATTTTAATTTGAAAAATTATTTTACACTATATACAATCATATATATATAATTATCGAATATATATTTAAATACACATATAAATAAATTAAATATATTAAAAAAGAGATAAAAAGTCATAAAATGAGGCATTTTAAGATAGGTATTTTTATCTTTTAGCAATAAAAATTAATGGCGTTAATAGAAAACTAATGGCAAGCTATAACAGTCTAATAATTTTAGAAGCAGTAGAGGTAATTGTATTTTTTAAAATCTCAGAGAAGATCTCTGCATTTTTCAAAAACCTCAAGGGAGATCAGTGCATTTTACCCAACATTTTTTTGTTATTCACAATTAACCTAATTTAATTTAAAATTTAACACTAAAAATTTGATCAAAGTAATTTACTTATTTTGTTAATATGGTTGAGATCTCATAAAATATTTTGTAACATAATATTGTTAACCAATTAAATATATATATATATCTTTAATCACTCTTAATGAAATTGTCAACTTAAGATGAAAATTTAATTTGTTATCTACATAAAGTAATCTATAACTTTTTTATTTGTTTTCATTGAAAAATTGAAAACATGAATATTGTAAGTAAATATTGATCAATTTGTTTAAATATATACTTCTTTTTAATTATCTAAATTAATTTACTCAGACTCATGAAAAAATAAAAAGTACATTTAAAAAATAAGAAATATTTGAAAAAAAAGAGACCGACTAGGTAAATGATTTGTTTTTCAAATAGCATGTCATTAAAAAATGTATAAGGGAAAACAATTACCATCTTTATTATTATGAGCACTTTAATTTTTAGTCCTCAATTAATTTTTAATCCCATTCTCTTTTTAGGATTATGTTTTGGTCCAAACTTATAAAAATACCAAAATTACTCTGGATTCTAATTTTTCATCTATTCAGCACTTACCCACTAAATTTTGGAATTTAGATATTCCTTATCCTAGAAGTTTTGGCACCCAAAAAATTTAGGAAAATGATTTTCACACTCATTTTAGCTACATGCACTTTTTTTTTTGTTCTTATTATACAAAATTACTAAAATATCTTTCTATTAAATAATTTTTATTCCTCTATTGTGTTTAAATTACTATATAACCCTCATAATTACCTAAGAGTAAATAATCTTTATTTTTTCCGTTTATTTAATTTTTTTTTGTATTTGTTATTTTTTGTCATTTTTTATAGTTTATTAGTTCGTCTCGACAAAAGAAATCTAAAAAAGTATAAAATTATGTTCACAAGCTGAAACCTTTTTACTAAAAACAAAAATAACTCTAAAAAAAATGCTATTTTGAGTTTATTTTTTGTATTTTTTGATTGTTTTTTTAGTTTTTGGACATCATTTTATATTTTTCTGAAATCTCTTATTGAGGCGAACTAATAACCATCAAAAAATTTATTTTTTTCAATTAAGGACAAAAAATTTATTTTTTTCAATTAAGGACAAAAAATAATTAGAAAATAATTACTACAGGCTAAAAAGATCCTAAATAAATGGAATGCTTAAAATTTTATGGAATTATTACTACAGCCTAAATAAATTCTATATAAAGGGAAGGCTCCTAAAATTTTATGAATGACCAATTATTGCATGTAATTTTGTTGGAGTCTTCCCTTTATTTAAGATTTATTTAGCCTGTAGTAATTATTGAATTGTTGTCTAATTTTTTTTTGTCATTATTTGAAAAAAAAATTAATTTTAGAAAAATATAAAATAATGTCCAAAAACTAAGAAAAAAAAAGCTCAAAACAATAATTTTTTAGAATTATTTTTGTTTTTAGCGATTGTTTTTAGCTTTTGGGGGCCTCATATAAAATGATGTCCAATCCCACTGTCGACTTGCGGAGCTTTCATTTAAAGTTAAAACATTTTGTCTTATATGTACTGGGGCCAAAAGAGTTAATAGTAGCTGATAGGTTTTGAACTTGAGACGTAGGAAAGAGTATACCTCTAAGTGTTAAGTCTTGACTATCAAGCCAACCCTTAGGGGTTAGTCGACTTCTCTATGAGTCACTATTACTATCAAACTCAATCAAATTTCAGTGCCCACAGGTTTTAACCAAAACCTAGCAAATACAATCAGAATACAAATGAATGAAAGAGAAGATGAATAGTCTCATTCTTTCTACAAAAAATTTCACAAAGAAGTTTATCACAAATTGAAACAACGAGACTCACACTCTCTATAAATCTCACTCAAGAATGAATATTGATTGAGAACAAGTAATAAGGAAGATCGAGTGATTCGTCTTTGATTTGCAAAAATATAGATGCTTTGATATTTCTTGTTGGTCTGAGTTCTTATTCAATCTCTGTATTTATGGGCCCCAGCATTAGAATGCTTAAGCCATCTCCAATCTTCTTCGAGCAAAGTTCTGATCTTTTAGTATGTTTAATTAAAAATCATAACGTCTATTTGCATCAAACTTTGTAAATATAAAGTCAACAATGACTGTAATATAGCTTGACTAATCGACCTCTTAAAAAGCAATCGGTCGACCAAACAAAAATAGACTGATTGATTGCATTAAAATAAATATCTGTCAACCGCCCGAGTAATTTTAAAAATTTTAAAAGACTTAAAAGATTTACAATCTTTGTTGTCTTAAATCCTAGCCCAGTTCAGACTCCACTTGGAACTTCCCTATTCCTCTAGGATTAAATAGATTAGGGATTCCATAGTTTAAAAAATAATAATTAATACTTGTCTTGATAATAAAATGAAAGAATTAAATTTACTAACCTCCCATAAAGTTTCTTCAGCTTCTTTAAAGTTTCTGAAATTTCAATGAACTTTCTTATTTCTGAAATTATTGTCAAGATTCACTATTCTGTTACATAATCTAGTGACAGTGTTAATTTTAGGAAATAAATAACATGATTAATGCCCTTTAGATCATTTATTCTTTTTTTTTTATTTATTTTCTCCTTCTACCTTCCACCATTATCCACGTCGGTCATATCTATACCTACGACCGCTTAACAGTTCAACCATTTTTTCTTCTTATTTTTTTCTTTAATTTACTTTTTCAATAGTGATCGACTTCTTCAATTCTTTCATTAATGACAATTGAGAAAAGTAAAATGGTTACCTAAGAAATCAAACTTTAATTCTAAAAGACAAGAAATTATCTTTTTTAAATTAGTAATTCCAAATGGAACCATTTAAAAGAATTATCTTTCTTTTGCGGAGTGTTTAGTCTTGAGGGAAAGAGTTTTAGAGAGGTTGGTTCAGCTGGGCTTTAGGGCTTTAGTAGATATGTTTTGTTTTCTTACGGATTAAAATTGCAATTAAGCTCACTTTTAACGGACTGACATTGCAATTAAATTCTTCTCCTAATGATTCCTAAGCAATCTTATACGAATGTTAGTAATTATACTATGAAAGTCTGAATCAATAGTTTAGGGACTAAATAAATAAAATTAATAGTTTAAAAATATTTTAAAAGTTTTGGGCACAATTTAGGGAGGAAGTAAATACTTTACTCAAAATAATACTTATCGTGTAGATAATTAGTAAAATAAAAAAATTAATCTTTATTACTTCTAAACTATTCACAAGATTAAATTTCAAACAAATGAAGACAATTTCCCTAAAGTTTTTGAAATATTATTGACCTTTCTTACTTCAGAAACTATTCACAAGATTCACTATTCTGTTAAGGGATTGTTTCTTGGAAGTAATTATAAAGTGGTCAATTGCTATTACTTCGGATATGGCTATCTGAATTTTTTATATCCCAAAATTATTTACTTTCTTAGACCGCAGATATGATATTCGAGGACTATTCTATCATCTTGGAGAGGGATAAAATTATATTTTGTAACGAATTTCAGGCACGTTAAATTAAAAGAGTGAAGTAATCAAAATATCATCCTTCATTGAAATACGAGTTTAATGTAAGACATAGTTGAAATGTGTACAAAAATACTTTAACCAAAGTCAAAGTAGTCTATACTAAACTAGGTAAACTACTGCTCCATTGTGTCTTTATCGAGATAGGCACCATCATACGATGTATCATCTAGTATGAAATACTAGGGACACAAGAAAATTACGCCATGAGTTTTGACACTCAATAAATTACTCTACGCTTAAGTTTCCTTTTGAATGTTTTAACATTATATATATATATATATATATATATATATATATATAGCCAACTAATAATTTAAGGGTAATTTAATATATTAAAAGTTTACTAGTTAAAGTATTATTTATATAATATCTAAATAAAAAGAAATATAAAGGGATATTATATTATATACACATAATATATAAAATACAACAAATATATCAACATGTATATATGTACGCATACGAAACAAAATATATACGCGGAGTATTAATAAAAATGCTTGAACTATTTATCAAAATCTGGGGTCATTACAATATCACTCCTCCTCATATTCATATCTTATCTCCTTTTATATTCTTTTTTTATTTACATAAATATCATTCTAAATTATGAGAATATCATTATCAATTACAAAAATATCATGCATCTACTCATATCTATCACATTCTTCTTTCTAAAAAAAAACTCAAAAAACTATTTATAATTACTCATCCTTTTATAATAAATTTTATCTTTTACTATTTCACTTATTACCTTATCTATCATATTTCTTCTAAAAATTTAACTGTGAATAAACGGACAGTATGATATTAACTTTAGCAAATAAATAACATGAATGCCCTTCATAGCACATTCAATATTGACAGTTGAACCGTTATTACCTTCTTATTTTTGTCTTACTTCTTTAATTCTTTCATTGAAAACAAATGAGAAAAGTAAAACAGTAACCTAAAAAGTCAAAAGAAAAAATTCTGAAAGACAAAAAGTTATCACTTTTGAATTAGTGATTGCAAATTAAACTAATTAAAAGAATTTGTCTGCAGACAAAAAAATTCCTTTTTAGAGGAAGCATGATTACCATTAATGTAGACAGATTAAATAATTTAAAAGTAAGAGAATGATAACAGCATATATTTTAATCACACGTACAAAAGGGGAAGAAAAAAAAAACTCATGCAAGTGAGTGCAAATATGGCAGTAGAAGGAATGAATTTTATGTTGAGGGGAGAGCTCAGAAATTCTTTTTAAAAAAGTAAGACAAAAGTATAACTACTTCAGGAAACATTGGAGGCATCTTAACTAAAAAGTAAAAAACAATGTGTCTTGATGGGGATTATTATCATTTAATAATCACATTTAATGTATTAAAAAATGGAATGAAAATTCTTTGTAATAGTTTCAAAATACACTACATATTAAGGGAAATATTAACCATTGCCTATTAGACAGTGAATAATATATAAAATTGATATTGATATTTGTAAATTATGTATTGATATCTGTGAATATATATTAATGCCCATAAAATATATATTGATATTTGTGTTTATTGATATTACGTGTGTATTATCCACCACCTAGTGGGTGTTTGAGAGTAATTTTAAAGGCGTTTTTGAGATTCTGAAATTCTCATTCTATGATTTTGAGGTGTTTGAAATGCTTATTTTGGAATTCTGATTTTAGAATTTTGATTCTAAGATTTTCAAAACAGGCTTTAGAGCCACAATCTCAAAAGTAAGTTCGGAACTACTTTTGGTATTCTAATTTTGGATTCTGAAATTTTATTACCATTCTACCTTTAAACTTTTTAATAATTTACAAATACTATCCTTATATAATTTGTATGTCGTGGTAATAACAATATAGTAGAAGACGATAAATATATTTTACACACTTTTGTGATTATTGTATTTTAAAATGAAAAATGCTAACCACCGTCCATTAGGTGGTGGATAATGTATAAAAAATGTATAGATATCTGTAAATTGTGTATTGATATCCGTAAATATACATTGATATTCATATTTTTTTTACATTTTGTGTATATTATCCATCGTTCATTAAATGTGGTTAGTAAAACCTTTTCAAAATTAATTCAATTTGTAAATATAAAAGTTATTTGATTATATTTCAAAATAGATAAGAGAGAATTGACAAATGTACAAATAAGGCGCCACAACATAAGACATTATTGTCAATTATTCATTCATAATCTAATAATCTAATTATATTACCAAATACTTCATAAGTTTATAATCTATTTTACACAGTTCTATCAAACACTTTACAGATTTTGATTTGAGTTTTTCATAATCTGAAATTTCAGAATTAGAACCTCAAAATCTAAAAATACCTCAAAAAAATTCTCCCAACACCCTCCAAGTGAATGGTAGTTAACAAGACCATTTGTAGAAAGACAATAGAAAAAAAGATCTGCTAAATAATTTATAAAATATAAAACGTAAGTTCATTTATTAGAATTTGAGAGGAGGTTCATGTATTTATAAGAAACATCAGAAAGAAAAGAACAGTTGTTTTCATGGAGAGAGACAAGTGGAATAATGAAAGAGATTTTCAAAGATCTCCGAATCTAACCTTTTAGATTTTCTGTTTCCGTACTTCACAACTACGCATATATATATATATATATATATATATAGAAGTGTACATATATCCTTCTTGTTCTCTACGATAAATATAGTAGAGAGAGAGAGAGAGAGAAATTGAACGGAGTGTATTGGAGAAATTTGGTGATGACGAGAAGGGCAGGCGAGTATATACGGCAGAGGCAGCAGAAAGATGAAGCTTTCGATCATCCGTCGTTGGGTTCACCGGAACTCCATGTTCTCGCCGTCGATGACAGCAACGTGGATCGGAAAGTGATCGAGCGGTTGCTGAGGATCTCTTCTTGCCGAGGTACATATTGTATTGTATCAATTGAATTTGTTTTGTGCTTCTCTACTGGTAGAACGTAACGAATTTTGTTTCGGTGATGAAACCGATTGGATTGTGATGCTATAGTTACGGTTGTAGAGAGCGGGAGCAGAGCTTTGCAGTATCTCGGTTTGAACGGAGAGAAGAGCTCCGTCGGATTAGATGTAAGAAAATTTTCTCTCTCTAAAAATGCTAGATTCGTAAATTTTACTCTGTTTGGTTGCTGATAAAATGAGGAAGAAAAGAAAATGACCTCAGCAGCCAAACAGAGGATTCACTTTTTTTTCTTTGTTTTTTTTACCCCCCAAAGAAGATTTGCTTAATTTTGGGGATCTGTATGTCGTTTGTGATTGTTTGCTTTTATGGTTTGAAGGTGAATCTAATATTGACTGATTATTCCATGCCTGAGATGTCTGGATATGAATTGCTCAAGAAGATCAAGGTTAGTTATGAGTAGGAGTGTTTGGTTTCCATTAAAACTGTCCCCGGGGGGGGGGGCGTGTGAAATCCTTAAGTAGTCAGTGTCAATTTGATGGACTTGGCTCCCACATCGTGAGCATCGGTCCGGTTTGGTCAAAAAAATTTGCACTGTTTTGGGTCCAACTGGAATACCAAAGGAAAAGCCTAAGAACACATGTTTGTGTCCGGAACTGTTGGATGCATGCACATGGGATCTGCAAATTATTAATGACCCCAGGTCCCCCCATGCATGCATTTGTATCCGGACGTACCCGGAATATATGTGTTCCTAGCATTTCTAAATCTCAAATCGTGATAGAAACTGTTCATTTTGTTGCCTTACGAAAGGTAATGAATTGGTCTAATTGGATATTGATTTATACACAAGCAGTTGCATTTGTGGAAGAGGAAATTAATGGTTCAAGTTACAATTCATATGGTTGCTGTCCATTTTTTCTTCCAAAAATGCAAATTGTATGTATAGGTACTTATGCCTGATCAAGCCAATATTTCTCATGGACTACCTTCTCTGCAAGAGCTACAAAGGAACACTTCCAATCATCGTTGTGAGTCTCACAACGACTCAAAACTGGACGAAACTGAGCTGATGCACCCTAGATGGGAGCAGAGTCCCAATTTTGTTGGGACTTCCCCGGCTATATTTATTTTCCTGCACTTTTTGGGGATTCAAGCCAGGCGTAGCTTGCTATTTGGACATGAAATTTGGTAGTGAATTGTGGGGTAATACCAAATGGCTAGTGAATGCAAAAATTGGTTTTTGACTCTTCCCCTTGTGAACAGGAATCATCACACTTGAGAAAAATACCGGTGGTGATAATGTCATCCGAGAATATCCTAGCTCGCATCGATAGGTATGTTTTCTGCTATATTTCGCATTCAAATAGTGTCTTGTCGTTCTTGAAATACTACTGTGGGCTGCATAGAGACACGATGCTTGTTAATGGTTAGAAGATGTAGATAGGTAGATTTTCTTAATCAGGATGGAAAGGTAATCCCTCAATACCAGTAGAAGCAAAACTCTCAATATGGGTGGATCTGTGATTTGCAAAACAATAAATCGTCAAAGAGCCCTCTGCCTCTGTGGCAGGAAAACACTCCGATGATTAAGTCAGGCAAAAGCTCACAGGATGATTAATAACTCAAGTTAATATTCTCTATTAGCAAGCGAAACTATGCACTAGTTAGAATGTATATTTTTTCTTGATGTGGAGCTTTATTTATAGACTTTTCATTAATCCTAATTCTCTTAGGATTCTGACTAGAGTAAAGTATCTTCTGATTTGCCACTAATGAGATAACTCTCTATCAAATAGTTAGCTTCTGTCATTAGAGTTTCATTCAAATATTTCTCATATTAATCAAATTGGCCGTGGATTTTTCATCCATATCTGTTAGAATTGTATCCCGACTTATACAAGATTCTGTCTTATCTTGGCATAACCGTCGTTCACTGCCTTTCTCGGGTCAATGGTATTTCGGACCGCCCTATTCAGGTCGGCAAGACGTTGGGCCACCTTCTCAGGTCGGCTGATTCTTTCTTAGATTGGCTAATCTTATGTTCGTCCCTCTTGGCTTGAATAATGTACGGATAACTCTTCCAAGGTCGGCCGTACCATCATGTGATTGGCACGTGTGTCCTCATGTACCTTCTTTCTGGTGCCGAACTGAATCTCTTGCTGAGGGAATAAATGTATTTTCTCCATTACATTTTTACCCTCATCAGAAGTTATGGATATCAATTGGTGAAGCTGAAATATTCAATGGTCCGTGTTAATGCACAACAAATTGAGAAACATGTTTCACAAAACAACCGGAAATCAAATCTCAGATAGATTTGCACGTTATATGTGCCAAATGAGATTATTAGGCTCAGATAAGTTGAATCTGGTTAAATTGTTGACTGGCCTTCCCCAAAATAGACTTGGTTCTTCTTCCGAAACATGAATATGCACACAGAATCTTGCTCTCCTCGGTTCATCATTTGCACAAAAGTTTCTTCACCTAATTTTTATTGTCCCTAATGCGTAGATCTCGTTTGTGGACACACAAACACAAACTTGATCTGTGTGTGGTTCTCTCTCTAAGATCATAGCTCTAAAAATAAATTCCTTGCTTTATGCTCTTGAAACAAGACCTAGATATTTGATTTTGCTGTAACTTTTGTTTCCACAAGTTGTGCCCCTGCCTTCTAAATTTGCTCAATTCTTCCCATGCCTCAACACTTATAACATCGTAAATTAGGCATCCTTTTGAGAACACACTGAAGTTATACTTTTATGATCGGTAAATAGATGTTTGAAGGAAGGAGCGGAAGAATATCTTGTGAAGCCGGTAAAGCTTTCAGATGTGAACCGGTTGAAAGATTTCATACTGAGAGAGCAAGGAGAGGAAAATGAAGGTAGAAGAAAGCACAAAAGAGATCAACAAGATGATTTCACACCTTCGTCCCCTTCGCTCTCATTGTTGACACCGTAGCTTGCTTGGGATCTATCATCATCTCCCACGCGACGACCATTGCCACCACTGATAGTGTTACTCAGATGTATTTTTGTTCGTCTTTTGCATTTCTTACATTTGTACAGATTGAATAAAGGTTCTCTCGTGACGATATCTCATGTGACCCTCTTTTGTGATGCAAAATGAAATCCAACTATGATAATATTTAATGATTCAAATTGTTTCCTTTGTTGCCATTCACGTGTATGTCATCCGTACAAAAGAAAGGTTGATCGGACATAGGTATCTATTTGAACAAATAGTATTTGCTTTAAGAGCAATGTACAATTAGATTCTGATCGTTTATTGCTCAAAAGCAAATTTTACACGAGCAAACTTTTAAAAATGTCCGATCAATCTCATTTTTTGAGTGGATGATTTACCTATTGGATCAACTAAATGAACGATTTTGAGCATTAAACAAGCTCGTAGTGAGTTTTATTTAATGTTATACAAAGGTTACATGAGAAATCATCATAGTGAAAGCCTCCTTTCTCTTACACTATAAATCTTGGGTTGGAAAAAAAGTTGGGAGACGATTTTCATATGTTTTTTTGTTTCAAGACAGTTGTATATCCAGAGTTTGAGAGGATACTTTGTCAAATATGTGGACTAAAAATGTTACTATGGCACTCTTGGGTTGAATAAAAGTTGGGTAATGATTTTCATTTCTTTGTTCTGGAGACAAATATTTTTGACGATGGTGTTTGTGAAAAGAGGAAGTCTACGTGTAGGAATTTTCATGCAAAAATCTGAATGTATATGTGTTTGCAATCATTCGGCACTTGATATCCTCATTATTTTATAAATTCTATACGGATCAATTGATTTTAGACACATATATATATTAAAATTTTTATACAAAAATTCATGTTCATAAACTCATGAAAATATAGGGTTTAAATCTGCATTGTTGGAAGTTTGGTATGCCTTTATTCATTGTCATGTTTTATTGCTAGTGACAATGCTTTATTGCTAGTTAGTTAGTTAGCATGTGTCGTAGTTAGTTAGCATGTATATCATGCTTTATTTCTAGTGAAATTGTCCTTTTTTAGGCTTAATTGGTCACATTTTGTAGTCAACATACAAGAAGATTAGTAAATACAGATATTTCGAACACATCTGTGTCAGGGTGTTCGGAACATTTGTGTTTCTAACATTAGTCTTAGTTATTAGAGTATACAACCATACTTCATTTCTTCCTCAAGAAGAATCTTCCTCCTCGTGAAGAATCATTGAAGAAATGAAAAACCTTCCTTGCTTTATTTCTATATTTTTAAATGATATAACATGTAATACTATATAACTAATTACTTACATATGTAAAAATAAGTTTACTAGACCTTTGAAATGAGATAAATAATCAATATATCTAGATAACATTTAGGAAATTATAATTTTGAATTTTGCAGAGAAAGTCGGGGTTTGAAGAAAAATGAATGAATTTTGAAGAAATGAAGAATCATGATTGGAGTTCATGCAAATAGTTGTCTCCTTCAAAATTACTTTTTGAGTTAAACATAACATTTTGACTCTTCAAAATGAAGAGTTAGGTTGGAGATGCATAGAATTTATAAATATCAAACTAAAAATGGAAAACTTTAATATATATATATATATATATATATATATAT
>JABCMJ010028120.1:0-13241 GCA_014822125.1 Arbutus unedo | reverse complement strand
TTAGGTTAACCCTAACCTCGTTCATTTTATTATAAATAAATGTCTCGCCCCTCTCTAAAAGTTGTGGGTTTTCCTCTACAATAAGATAGCGTAGTTTTTTAGTTTCATTAGGGTCTGCCTAAGGTTAATAGGGTTAGCCTATGTAAATCATGTTAGTTTTATCATGATAAAAAAAACTAACATGATGCAATACAAATAGTTTCTCGTTTTCCTTGTATCATGATATACCAAGCTGCTAATCAATTTTCAATGCTTTGTAAGATCATCAAAGAGAACACTATCAGAAACATAGAACTTCGTGCGCAATTCAATAGAACTATTGACAACCTTGTTATTAGTTGCACATTTGGTTTGTGATAAAAGATAACTCATAGGGATAAACCCTTAAAACAATGAAAGATGACCCAAATCGTTCATTTTAAACTCGCAAATAGATGTATTTTCACCTCACTAATGATAGCAGAATCAAAATCGTGATGATCATGTCATCCACAAATAACAGGAGAATAACTAATCAAATAGAAGTCCGCAAATAAAAAGAGATTAGTCATCAATACTAGGATGCAAACCAATTTGTACAACAACATATGGGAACTGCTCATGTCAAGAATGCGGAGAATGTTTGAGATCATAAAGATCACGATAGAGACAACAAACATGGTTAGAAGTGTGAAAAAGCCGAAATGAGGTCAAATTTAAATTTTTTCAAAAAGATACCTAGTAAGGAATGCATTCTTAACATCAAACTCAAAAAGAGACTAGTGGTGCATGACAACTGCAAAGATTATATTGCAAACTGTCGTCGTCTTAGCAATATGGGCAAGGTCCCCTTGTAATCATTCCCATATTCTTAAACAAATTCTTTAGCAACTAAGAGAGCTTTATATAGATCTAAGGAACAATTAAAATGGGTTTTTACCATGTAAATCCATTTGCGACCAATGAGTTTTTAAGCAGTTGGTAGTGTTACAATCCCAAGTTTGATTTTTGACAAAAGCAGTGAGCTCGTCATTTGTGGGATTGAGAGAGAGAAAGGAGTGGTTGGAACAAGACAATAGGTTTTGGTAAAACCAAGTTAACTTGTGGACGATGATCAACAAGCAGGATAACAATGGTTAGACAGACTAGGGTCCAAAGAACGAGGTCGAGGGGCAATAGATCATGGAGGCAGAGCTGGAGAAACTACACGGCAACGAGAGAAAACTAAAGTAATGAAGGAAAGAAGAATAAAACCAGGTGAGCAGAAGAAGGTGGAATATCATAGATTTTGAGAGTAAAGAGTTTCTCCTCGGAAGGTACATCAGAAGAAAATGGATTAATATGAAACAAGTCCTTTTTAGCAACAAATGCATTTTTGTGGAAGGGAAAAATACAGCAAGTGCTCAAGAAAAGCAATATGCCAAGACAAGTTTAACTTAGTTACAGGGTCAGAACAATGATACTAAGTTTAGTGCGGTCCCTCTCAGGAGAAGTACAAAGAAAACACAACCAAAACATGAAGAAGAGAATAGTTGGGAACCTAAATGATTGTTAAGGACAAGTACTAGAGAGAACGCGAGCTAACATTCGATTCATAAGATAAGTTGCAATGAATACTGTTTCTCCCGATAACACAAAGGAATAAAGAAATAAAAAAGAAGAAACCAAGCAGTGTCGAGGAGATGACAGTTCTTTTTTCTGCTCAACGATTTTGGCAAGAGTATCAGAATAAAAGGATTGGTGAATATCTCAAGAGTTACCAAAAAATTGTAAATTAAAAAAGAAAATATTCCCCACCCAAATCAAAATAGAGAATTTTAACCCAAAATGGAGAATTTTGACCAAAGTAAAGAGCTTGAAGCATAGTGTGAAAAACATTATAAATTTTGAAAAAATTAGATTATTTGTGTTAGTTGATAAACCCATGAATACTTGCTGTAATCATCTATAACAAAAACATAATGCATAGAACCACTATTTGTTGCAAGCGTGGAAGGAGTCCACAAATCAGTATAAGAAATATGAAAAGGAGAAGTAAAAGTGGAATTTACATTTTTATAAAAATGTCACTACAAAATTTTTAACTAAAAGACTAGATTGAACTAAAAGTTTCAAACGCTCACGGACAAATGTCCTAATTTAGAACACCAAAGATAAAATCTCCTCCAAACAAAAAGATGACAAGACAGTGAAGTAGAGTAGTAGATTCCTTCGGAATGTGTAATCTCTGTGTAGCGATCACCAACTCTACGGTTGGTACCAATATCTTTTCGGACGCCCAATTTTGTACATCACAACCAAAAGAAGAGAATAAAATATCAAAACCAAAATAAGACAGTTGACTTATCGGAATAAGGCGAATTAGACCTAACTGGGCACTCAAAAGATTAAAGAAGTAAGCAAACAAATCAATGCCGATTTTTTTATGGTTACCAAATACCTGATTTGAATGGCTAACATAGTGCCTATTCCCAAAAGGAACGGTCGAGCAAGACTATGCATCGACTTCAGGGATTTGAGCAAGGCAAGATGAATATAACTTTCCTCTATCCCACATTGACCTTTGGGTCAACAATATTAAGTGTCACGGCTTGCCGTCATTCATGAATGGTTTTTTGAGCTCTAGCCAAATTTTGACCGAATGGCTCCATTCTTTTTGATTGAATGGCCATTCGGTCAAAAGGAATGGAGCTATGTGTTGTGGGTTTTCCTAGCCACGATCCTCTACCTATCATTGACGGACTTGGCCATAGGGTGCATGTTGGCACGAGAGGGGAAGCAGGATTGAAGAAGGCTATCTGTTCTTTTATCAAGAAAATGATTGTCTATGAAGTACGCTACGCGATTATGGAGAAAACATGTTGGGCCTTAGTGTGGGCCTCCAAGAAATTAAGACACAACGTTCTACTTACTAGGTAATGTTGATCTTTTGGATGGACCCACTTAAATATCTATTTGAAAGATTTTCACTTACGTGAGGCCACTGAGGTAAATTTGAGTTAAAATACGTAACAAGAAAGATTGCAAAGTTTTTGGATGATCACCCGACTGAAGGTATGGAAGAAGACAAATTTGAACTCCCTTGTGAAAACCTCATGGCGGGGCATCAAACAAGAGGGGATACGATACCCCAAACCACCTAAGCCGAAACCCTAACCCCCAAATTTGCACCCCCGAACCCTTTTAGCCTGAATTGAAATCTAACCCAAATCAATCCACCACCACCACCGCCACCACCACCATTGTATCAGAGAAGAAGGGGAAAGGAAGAACATTGCGCCTGAAAAATCCATTTTCGAAATGGGTCAAATGGCCAAAACAAAAAAGTTGTTGACATAATTTTGAGTTGGTGGCCGTTATTTTGAAAGTAGCGGAAGCAATCTAAAGATTGCGGCCCCAACTTTTAAAATAATAACCGACAACTCCATATTGCGGCCCTAGCATTTTGATTTCCTAGTTTGGTTCTTGTATTACCATGACCTAGTTTGGCTATTTTGGGCCATTTTCAACCATCAAAACACCATTGTCACCTTTATAAGCTCCACAAAATAAATTTCTAGTCATTTTCTTGGACTTAGATTCTAACATTTGCATTGAATGAAGAGTTTTTCAAGAATTGTTCATTCCCTTTTCGAACCTAAAGAAATAACATATTCATTCAAGAAAGGGCACTTCATTACATGGATTTTTCATTGCATTGTTCCAAAATAACCCAATGTTATAAAAACAACAAAATGAATTGCATAAAAAGATAAGAAATCCACCAAAACTCACAAAAAACTATAAAATTGAAAAGAGAAGCATGGATAGCTTGACCATTTGAGATCGTTTCTTGGACAGTATAGCTCCAATGTTGGTCACTGGATGGTCATCATCCCATTGATGGCCAGCTCTTAGCTCCCATGCCCAAAGTTCATAACAGATCCAGAAAGCAATGTAGAGAACATGAAGAGTAGGGCAACATGACGTTTCTAGGATGAGGATTATAACCAAACCAAGGATAGAAGATAATGGTCAGAAAACCAGCCAATACAACCATAGTAAGGGTTCCATGGCGATACAAGATGAGGGCTATGGGTTTGGATTGGAGAGACCCTCATTCCTCATTTCCTTTTATAGAGAAGTCGAAGCATGCAGAGGAAGAAAAGAAATATATTTTCTTTGAAGCTTCAACCCTAATACAGCCAACACATGGTAAGTTGTTGACCATCAGGTGTAAAACCCTAATATGATTTTTCTAGGGTTCTAGCTCATTTGGGCCATTTTTTGGGCAATCGAAACCTCTGTTGGGGCCTTTGAGCCCGAAAGGCTCCCAAAATCATGTTTGGCACATTTAAATTCATGGTTTATAGCATTTTGTAAATTTGAGTTCAAATTTTGTTACGTGTCAGGAAACTCGTAGTAAATTATGCCAACGGCTTCATCAAGCCCGAGGTATTGATTTTATGATTTTCAGTATTGGCTAGGAAAATCCACAAAATATACATGGGAAAGTATGAGGTATTGATTTTATGATTTTTACTATAGGCCAGGGAAACCAATAGAATATACCAAAGGTCCATGAAAAATTGAGATACTGACTTCATGATTTTCACTATGGGCCAGGAAAACCAGTAGTAAACTATACCAGATGCCCAGGTAAGCCTGAGAAATTGATTTAATGATTTTTACTAAGGGTTAGGAAGATTTGTAGTAAAGTATACCAAAGGCCCATAAAACCCAAGGGCCAGAAAACTCAAGGCTTGATTTAATGGGCTAGGAAAACCCAATGAGCTCGTTCGATGCCGCCAATGAATCCCTACAATGGAGTATGCAGGCAGTTTGAACAAGCTAGACCACTTGTTGGATTGATTTGCAGAGTTTTTTGCTTAAGAAATTATGCTATGAACTAATGGTTTGCCTCTTTATCTTTTACATCACTCGTATTCCGTACTGATACTTCAGTTTTGTCAAAGAGGGGTAACTGTGGACATCCCATTTTGATTAACAGTATTTCCTAAGCTATCTCGGGTGGATCCTGGTAATGATAATAACGCGTAAACACATTCTCTAATTGATTCTGGCTTCAAGGATTTGGATTACTTCACCCTAAACTCCATTTTTAAGCATTTACCAAAAATCCTTTTATTATTAGTATTCAAAAATCTCGAAATTATATTAAAGATTGTTTTGGCCCTATAAAAGGATTTTAAGATGTTTTTAGGTTATAAATGAGCCCAAAGGAGCCCGATAAAATGTTTTTAGCCCAAGCCCAGAAGCCCAACCTTGGGGCCACCTGGTAATAGGTTGCAGTTGATTAGTCCAATTTATTGCCACAAGGTCAAACCTTGTGGCAGCCATGTTTAAATCAAGGAAATAGACAACTTCTGTAGCTCGAGCATGAAACAAGTATGGGGTTGCTATGGCGCTCCCAACCGATTGTGGTGGAGAATTAAGCGTTGGAAGCTTCTTCTTGACCTATTTAAACTTTTTAGATTAACAACTTAGAAATTCATCAACCATCCAAGCAAAACTTTTCTTTACTAACCCTGTTCTTACTAGCCTCCATCCAAAACTATAAAGCTCTCTCCCAATTAGCCTATTAAAATCCTATAAATCCTACCCGCAACACCATTATCCCTATCCTGATATACCTACATACTTACCTTTAGTCACCTTTAGTCCAAGTTTTAGAATCTAGAATCAAGAGAAGATCGTTACTCGCAGTGATGTTGTAAGACTGTCAAGATTTGCATTTTGATGGAAGAATCCGGGCGCTGATAAATAAGACTTGTCTTCGCTATTTTCATGATTTGGTGTCCCTTGCTTTTATTTAGCCTCATGCATTGTTAATAATTGTTCCCTTCACTTGTGTACTTTTCCCATTTTCCCCTATCTGAATAAAATCATTTTAAAAACTCTATTAAAATCACATGAATGATGAGTGGAAACTAACCCTCCTTGGTTAGCCAGGATGTGCGAGAAAATCTCTGGTTATGAAGGAACAATAGTCCTGAAAGTTGTGCCTTGAAATCGTTACTTGGTTAACCTTAAAACCAAGTGTCGACTCCAACAAATACAGTTTTCTAGCAACCAAAGGTTTCTTGCCGGACGGTTGTCCACATTACTCCCTTTGCTACAAGGATCCCAAGAAATGCCAGTTGTCGCCACTCAATTTGCGTTGTCTTGAATCTCTTGAGTCACTCAGTAATTATTGAAGAAGGCTTTCATCATCAAAATAATTGCAATTTTTTATGCTAAAATGATTAAGTTTTGTCTGAGGGTGAAAAATAGAATGAGAACAAGTGGAGGGTTAAATTAATGGCATTGTCCAACATAGAATTGTTATATTTCTGGCTTCAAAAATGAACTGTTTCCATTCCTGATTCAGAACTTGTAAATCCAATTTCTTATACTAAAATTAGTAGTTTTGTCCGAGGAAGAAAAATGGAAGGAGAACAAGTAGAGGGTAATGTGTAACTTTAAAGTCTTGCTGGCGTTGTCCAACAAAGAATTGTCAAATTTCTGGCTTCTAACATGAATTGTCGACGTTCTTGATTCAGATTTGTAAATCATGTGCATTGTACTAACAAGGGAAGTAGAGTTTTTTCTCTTATCTTCATCCAGAGGTTAGTATTTATATCCCAATATGGGTGAAATATCCTAATCAGGTAGTAACAAGTGGAATTATAGATGATTTTCACCTTGAGACAGCAAGTACTGCCATTGTTTTGTAATTATTTTAATTGCACACGTACTTATTTTGCAGATCGGTGTTGATCGTAATGACGTCAACAAAGCGTTTATACAGCTTACACTTGAGTTTCTGACTAAGCAGGTGTGGCCCTAAAATCATATCCTGTTGCAGTTCTACATGTTTAGTAACGAATTTATGATATTCTTCATTTGTGATTTATAAATGTCATTTCATACTTTGGGTTCCTAAGCTGTTGACTCCTGAGTGCATCATTTTGACTTCACTGCAGAATCAGTTGAGTCATGCAAACTTCTGAACCCCGGACTTCTTTTTGTAGCTGCATAGGAAACCAGTGAACAGAATATGGGTCATTACACCTTGTTGAATGTGAATACTACTCGGAGATTTTAGTTACGAATATATATATATATATATATATGTGTGTGTGTGTGTGTGTGTGTGTGTGTGTGTCCACCCACTCCATAATTTTTTTTTTATTTCAATTAATAGTTTTTTGGGTAATTAGACATAAATTGAGACTAAAATCATTCATTTTTATGTTCGGTGATTTGTTTTTAAATTTTGAGACTTTATTTTACATGTCCAATGTAATTTTTTTGTTAGAAAATATTGTTTAAGAAATATGTATTAATTTTAGAGGTGAATCCGAAACGGTACACCAGTAGACACCGGTACCGGTACATACCGTACCAGTAACAAAATTGGTACGCTCGCCGGAACGAGATTGATAACTTTGGTGTCTGCACACGTGTGTGTGTAACTTCAACTTAATTGCATAAATTTCTGACCCACGTATGAAAAGGTCACTTGCTAACGATGAGTAGGACGTTTATTAACTTAGACAGACCTAGGAGGAGCTATTATTTGCAACTTCCAATTTCAGCTACCTTACAGACAACTTCATGACCTAATTCTTTTGCGCCTCTTCATCATGACACTTGTGTACAACGGAGTATAGTTTTCATTCTTAGCTAACCTCATATCTGCATGCATTCAGTTAATTGGTCAGTTTAATGGACTCCATAACGAGCTTGTCACATATCAGTTGCCAAAATTGACATTTAAATCTCCTACTCGATTTTTAGTGGCGTTTGTTTTGGATCTTGGTTCGACCTTTCTAACTATATTATGGAATTTGTATATCATATGCATAACGTTGTGTATAAAACTATGAGTAAAATTTAGCAAACAAAGTTGTAGATGCAAACAGCAAGCCCAAGAAGTGGTTTTGCTTGTTCTGTAGCTTCCCAGTAGGCATTCTACAAGTTCATCAACCCAGCACCAAACGAATTTGTATGGTTCGTACAAACTATAAAAATTGATCCCCAACATGGATACGTGACACTGGTATATGTGTCCATGCTACTTAGGTTAGATAGACGACTATACTCTTTCCATAGATATGAGGTGCGGTGATTCAAATGAAACCAATCAATTTTTTGGTATCAATAGCTCTACATGTTTAATAATGACAGGACAAACACTTCAAAAATAATTATCCATTAAATCAATTCAATATTACAATTCTTATTTCGATTAATCATATGCTATCCATGCAAGGAGAACATAGTGATATACGTGGAAAACCCTTGAGAAAAACAATCCTCAGGTCAAAATGTCGCATTCGCCCCTGATGGTCGAAATCCACTTGATCAAGTGTTAATGCAAGCAAAGTAGTGAAGGCTTACAAACCGATGATGTGACACTCACAGTTGTCTTCCCTCTCAACGTTCTCTCCAAAATTGCAAGTTGCTCTGACTTCTTTCTTTTTGTGAGTGTTCTTGCTTAAACCTTAGCTTTTCTCGCTCCAATTGTAATTGGCAACATGGCAGTATAGCTAATGCGAAGTGAGTGATGGAAGTGTGTATGATGCGAGTGATTTTGCAAAACATATCAGAGAGGAGTTTTGTAGGACAGATAAGTATTATTCATAGGCAAAAAATAGACCTTTCTCTGCATAGTGAGGAACCCAGTTTCACTTGTGATTGGGGGCTTCAAAGAGGTTAGTGATGTTGTAAGACTATTTCGTATGTACTTTTCTGAAAAGAAAAAGGCCTATTTAGAGATCTATCTAAAAACAAATTCAACATTTGATTCAAAACTATGCTAGCCAGCTTGAGTGCTAGCCCTCTTTGAGCACACGTCAGCCTTATCGCTATGAAATACTGCAAAGTTAGTCGTTGCCACCTCAGAAACTCCACTCATGTGCATTAGTCCAGCACCTCTACTGAACTCCATGACTCAGTTGAGACACCAAATGAATGTTAAGTATTTACTTAAGATATTATGGGTTAACAAAGGAAAACAACTGTTGATTTCAGTCAGTATATGAAACCAAACCAATTTTGAGTAAATAAGAAGGCTCCTACAAAAAAAGAAGAAAATCCAAAGTTCTTGGAATTGCCTTACTAAACGGTCGTTTCTTTGAAATAAGGCACATGTCCAACCTTTGATTGGATAGGTTCAATTTTGAGGTGAGCACAGATATGCAAAACAATGTATTGAAGGAACTTCTGCTTCAGATAGCTTTTGACACTGACATCCATAGCTCCTTTTATAGTGTTTTTGCATTGCAACATGCTGAAATATAGCCTCGGAACGATTGAAATGGCCCGATCTGCTAGAGGTCTTATAAATTAAGTGTTGAAAGTTGACTTTATGACTATCTCATGACTCTCAAGTACCATATTAACATGCTAAATATTTGCACTGTGTCCTGAGGTAATGCGCTTTGCTCATGTTAGTTGACCTTAAACTCGGTTGGAGAACGCCTTGTGTTTGAATTGTGTTCAAACATCTGTCCATGGATACTTAAGACTTGACCCATGTACACGTAGCACATATTTTGTCTAAGAAATATTCGCCACAGGAAATCCCAACTTGTGAAAAATTTATAACCTCATGGGAACACAGAGCCATATTTTATTTAAGATATTAGGCCAATGATGTGCTAATTGTGCTATATCAGCAAGGACTTGTTTTCAGTGTAATGCTGTTTAAAACTTGATTTAAGCGGCTTTTCGATGTCTGATAGACTTGAAGTCATTTTTTCAACACCCCCAAGGGAAAACCACTCTGTGTTCTTCCCTCTTTGAGGATTATAATTAGCTCTAAAGTGGGATACTCTTAGTCTCTTACACTCAACTTTTTGTTTCTCCTTACAGGCATTATGTGGTTTGAATATTGTCGCTTGGGTGTGGTAGTAAATTTATATGTTTTGAAACACTAATTTTATATTCTCATTGCAGAAGTTTGAGGCATATGATTCAAAAGGTGCTGTTGTTGCTGGAGATAAAAATAAGGAGGTAGGGTACATGGAACTGTACGAATTTTCTGATTACATTTTTGAGTGAATTGTGACTGGTACATCCTAATCAATTGAATAGTGCTTACCTTTGACTTTCTTGAGCATCCATCTATATAGTGGAATAGACTAAAGCTGAATGATGGCGGGGTGTAGCAGATACAGTTCAATATATCAAGTGTGAATTAGATTTACTTTCTTCTTTTATTGATTCTGTTGACAAATTTGCCGTTTCTTGTTTTCTAGGGATTTGTTTCCTATTAGGTTGTTCTTAAATAAAGAGATAAGGAAGATTGTTTCCTATTATAATAAGTCTACATACACACCCTTTGGCTTACACCCTCTCACACATGCGTCCTTGTACTTTTTGTGGTTAATCATCGCTTTAAATAAGGAAAGGGGGGAAAAACCCAATAGTAACCAAGACAGTGTCAGCTTAGTGGTGTACGAGCAGTGGTGCCTATTATAAAACTAAGGGGGATCTATGTTGTTCAAAATACTGGGGTATTAAGCTTGTCATTCTCACATGACGAAGCATAGAATGAGATTTCCAAAATAAAATAATATTAGAAGCTGAAAGTAGTATCCGACAATTTGAAAGATGGTGCTTGATTGATGTCTTAGGGAAGTTTTTTTATCTACGAATAGAAGGCTCTAGTTAAAACTTAGGAAAGTCTCCTTTTTGTTTGGTAGATGATGCTGGATTGACGTCTGATGAAAACATACCTATGAATGATGAACGGTTTTTGTTTGCACAGTTTTGTAAACGACGTTAATGATAAAGAGAAAAATGGCACACATGCTACTTTTGGAACTTTGCGTGTCGGAGTGTCAGTGTTGTCCCCTTATCGCGTCGTTTGCTCGTGTAGGTGCTAGCAGATATGTGTCTAGAGAGAGATAGATAGAGGGAGAGGTGTAAGTGCTGCTCCATATTTACAGGATGAGGTGGTTGGTCACCTCACAATAGGTGGCACGCCCTCCTCTGCAGTTGTTGCGTTGGACGAGTAGTGGACATGGTGGGTCATGGACTCGTCTTTCAGGCTTTGACAGGTAGTGGCAATCTTGGTACATATCGTACGAAGGTGGTACCTTGCCGCAATAGAGTCAGGACTGTGGCAATCATGTCTTGCTTGCTGTTGCAGATAAGTCAAGTCGGCTATAATTTGACCTTGGCAGGGTTCACTAGTCGCCTCTTAATGTCTTGTGTCTTGGTTCCACTCTCCCACAAGGATAGGTTGAAGTGAGGGAACCTCCCACATTGATGTCACCTCACCTTGACGAACCTCTTAACTCTAGCTTCCAATGCAAATATCCTCCAAAGGTTCTGGTAGGGGTACTTCGGCCCTGCTGGTAACCCAATGCCAGTAAGGGCGCTCTTGAGCCACCTCGGGGGCGTTGAGGGCTCAGTCTGTAGCCACCTGTGGCCTATGAAGCCCAATGGTGAGAGGAAGTTCTACTAAACAAGGGGAGTGGTTCCTTGTCCATGTGTTAGTGGTATCATTTGACAGCGTGAAAACCAACATGGCAGGTCTGGACTAGTATACCTACAGTGAGAACAGACGGACACACTAATGCCTATAATTTTGGGGAATGCTTCTACAACGGATTGACGTCCACCTGCGAATTTAAAAGAATTTCTTGAGCAGCCATAATCCTAAATAAAGGTTAGCGCTTCATAAACATCATGCAAAAGATGTGGTTATAGAAGTTTGACTAAGATAGTTTGGTTCTAGCTGTGAGTA
Source organism: Arbutus unedo (assembly GCA_014822125.1). Lineage (NCBI taxonomy): Eukaryota > Viridiplantae > Streptophyta > Magnoliopsida > Ericales > Ericaceae > Arbutus > Arbutus unedo. The sequence goes on along the minus strand of JABCMJ010028120.1, from coordinate 1,519 downwards.
GCGGCCAACACATTGAGGGTAATGCAGAGGAACTTGAGCAGAGGAAGACCAGAATTGTTGTGGGCTGTGAGTTGACATGGTTCCATTGGTCAACAAAATCCTTATTGGAGGAAAAAGGGAAAGAAATGTGGTTACTCATTTGTTCCTTGTGATTTTGGTATTAATTTGTGCCTAGGATAGGGGCACCTCATAATAGGAAAGATAAAGTTATATTGGTGTAGATGAAACTGTTCTTATGATACATAACGATTAAGCTTGGTTTTGAGGGTTCAGGCATATCAGATGGCTCAGTTTCTTTTAATGTTGCGTCCGAAAGTGAGAATTCGCATCATGAATGGGCTGTGAAGAAAATGCAGTGTAGGTTCTGTTTTAGGATTTAGTCACACAATTGATGGCAGGCCACTTGTCTCCGGTCTTGATAACGCCATGTGATTAAATCTGTAGAAAGCATCAAGACACCAATTTTCGTAAGCTACAAGTCTATAAACATGCCTGCCTAAAGATACAGTTTGTCTTCTATTGCAATAACAAGCATTTACTTCCACCTTGTTTTTGCTTGGTTGGGGCTTGCGAGTTCCAAGTAGTGTGACCTTTTGATTTTGATGTCCAACTTAACTCGGCAATGATCGGTTTTCCGGCTTGTTGCATGGCTACATGTGGCTGATGTCTTTCACTAACAACCTTTGTTTCAATTGCATACCTATGTGGTTAGTATTGTCCATAATGTATATGTATGTGGTCAGTATCGTCCATAATGTATATGCACCATAAGAAGTCTTCAAACTCGTCTCCTCTCAGGTAGGTAGAACTACTTGTGGTTGTTATCTTTCATTTTCTGAGATCAATAATCTTAGCTCATTGAAGCCATGCATATCAACTCCAAAGCAAAAGATAACTGAGACCTCCCATGTTTTGCGTAGGTCCTTGTCCGTGACATATGGGTTTTTGAGAAATCTCTCTTCCACCCTGGAGCTTATTGGCGTCTTTGCGGACGGATTAAACCGTAGCCAAGCTATCCTTTGCCCAGTACGAGATCTATTTTTGTTGATGACAAATATATACTGCTACTAGTTTTGTGAGTTCAGTCTCTATCGTATTTCATTTGATCTTTTTTGGGATTTTATTTATTTGAAAGTGACTGCAACCTGATGTGTAGGAAATAAAGATGGAATACGTGGCCATTATATTCAATTTGTTCTTTTCTTTTTCCTTTCGGTTCCTTTTCCTTTGCGATGATGATTCTGGTAAATCTGTTGTGGTGACTGTGTTCCAATGAGAATGGTGATGAACAGTAGCTAATCATATCCCAACCGATTTGTCTGTTTTAAGACAACATGCTGGGTTGAAGTCGGTTCTGGTTGAGGTTTTTCCAAGAAACCTAAACGGTATCAAGGGTACTGGGAATCAAATCAATGGTATCAAGGGTACTGAGAATTACATTTCATTTCATTTGTTTTTAATTGACTACTTGCCATGGAACTATAAATAGGTGTTACCAGATTAGTTGAGGCTTTAATAA
>JABCMJ010028117.1:0-10039 GCA_014822125.1 Arbutus unedo | reverse complement strand
ATAATTGTGCTATGGTTGAATCATAAGATACAAATATTGAAAATTTCGTAAGTAGGTGAAATATGATATTTTGGATGACACAATTATGTTGAGTGTGGTTATATTTTTTGTGACAAAAACTATTTGTCACCCTTGTTCACCTACTAAAAAATATTATTGGTGACATACATTTGGTTGTCATGGTATATAATTTCAATGACAACTTTTGTCATAGAAAATCTCTCTTCGGTGACATCATATTGTAGTCAAGTTGCATTCAGTGACATCATTTGTCACGAAAAATCTCTCTTCGATGACACCATATTTATGTCACTATTGAAATTTGCATTTAGTGACATCCTTTGTAATGAAAAATTTATTTTCAGTGACACCATATTCTGGTCACTATTGTCACCCTTGACTTTTAGTGTCATGGATACAATGACACCTCTTTTTGTGTCGCGAATGTGTCACTAGTGATAATACATGACAAAAACGAGATCTACCGTCACATTTTTTCATGTCACCAAACATGTTTTTTCTTGTAGTGCCATTTCATTGATGGAGATTTAGAGTTTCTTAGGACTCGTGGGATATTATAGATGATTCATTCTGAATTTTTTCGAAGTTGGCTAGACCAACGACACGTTTGATTCAAAAGAGAATTAAGTTTGAATAGGACAAAGCCTATGAGAAATCTCTTCAAGAATTGAAGGACAAATTGACCAACGCACCGATACTCACTATTCCGGAAGAGATGTTAGATATGTCATTTATTGTGATGCGTCAAAGGAAAGGATTGAGATGCGTACTAATGCAGAACGGTAAGGTCATAGCTTATGGTTCACGACAATTAAAGCCACATGAGAAGAACTATCCAACACACGATTCGAAACTTGCCACAGTAGTTCACATGCTGAAATGATGGCGTCATTAATTGTATGGGGAGAAGTTCGAAATATTTACGGATCACAAGAGTCTCAAGCATATATTCACACAGAAGAACTTGAATATGAGACAGAGACGTTGGATGCAGTACCTCGAGGAGTACGACTTCACAATTACCTATCATTTTGGCAGAGCCAACATTGTGGCTGCCGCTCTTAGTTGCAAGTCTTGAGGACACATCGCCAGTTTAGCAGTTCGAGAGTGGAAAATGCTAAGACAAATCTAGGAGTTTAGTCTTCAACACAATGAGGTCGCAGGAGGAGCATGCATGTATGCATTGACAGCAATACTAGGACTTCATGCAGAGATTTTGAAGATTTAGACACTTGATCATGAGTCAGAGCTTATTAGACGTCGTTTGTCATCAAGAGAAGTAGCAGCAAGATGGACTGTCAGTACTCAGAAGAGTTTGCGATACATGGGACGGATCTTTGTATCGAAATTTGGGACACTGCGAGACTCAATCTTGAAGGAATTTCATCATTTGAATTTTGCTATTCACACCGAAGGGAACAAGATGTACCATGATCTGAGACGATCTTATTGCTGGAGCGGAATGAAGAAGGACGTGGTTAAGTACGTAACTTGCCTTGTGAGGATCCAAAAAAAAATTTGTTTTAATTGATGTTCATGACGTTAATTAGTGCGTGCTATTGTCGTAAGATATTCTATTTGGGCCCTGGAGAACTTTGGCCCATGGGGCTTGTTTGAGATACATTAGTGGGATGAGGGGCATTGAAGTCTTTTTGGTCCCCAATTGAGATTTCCATTGGATTTTTATTAAGGGAGAAACCCAGAGCAAAGCCCCATCTTTCATATCTCTCTCTCTCTCTTTAAGCTAACTCCCACCTCTCTTTCAAGCCCTAGCTTTGGAACCTTGCCAAAACCTCCATTATATCCAAATTCCTTCAAGGATCTTCACCATCCATTCATCCTCGGTTGATATCCGAAGTTAGTGCGTGCGAAATCGTTCGGAGATCACCTCTAGGAGCATACCACCTTTGAAGGGTTGGAGCTTTGCTTTGGGGCTTTTCTTTGGAGCTTTAGATTCTCATCTACACTTTGAGGTATGTATATGTACGCAATATATTGTGTTTATGACTTGATTTGAGTGTTGGTAAACTCCATTTTGCATTTAGGAAGATTTTGGTTCGAAAATGAAAACTTTCTGTGCAAAATCACGTTGGGCGTCCATTCGGACGGAATTTTCAGAACCAATAGCTTTGCTCGGTGTCTGGACGAATTTTTCAAATATATATATATAGGGAAAGACTTCATGTACCAACACTTTTTTAAACCAATATTAGACCAATATCTAAACTCTTCATTCCTGATTAAATTTTAATGATCTCAACCGTTTAATGTATTTAAAATATATTTTTAAGGATACCCGCTAGAAATCAGCTCAAATGTTGAAATATGGAATTGAAATATGACTTTTGATACCAAGAACCTTTATCATATGGTTATTAGTTCCCATTTTGAATGTCATGATTAATACCTCCGTTAAGTTTATGCTTTTCTTCATATTGTGCATTGTTTATGAATACTGATAGTGGGCACATGAATAATAAATAGATGTTTTAGCCTTGACGGGATTTGACTATTAAATACATCGATGAACATTGACACATGAAATGATAATAAGACGTTGTCTCACGTACTAGACTCCTTCGAGAATGTTGGGAATGCTAGGAATCCACTAGACTCTTTTAGGAATGCTAGAAATGTACTAAACTCCTCTAGGAATACTAGGAATGCACTAGCCTCCTTTGGGAGAGTGTCAAGAAAATGATGACATAACATATGAGAAAATGACATTTAGATGAGACTTCCAAGTTATCCAATATGATAAAGCCTTTGACGAAGGAATGACTCGATAGTTAATGATTTGTTCTAGTGTTCATTAAGTTCTTCCTTGATGTTGTGAAATTAATCAATGCGTAGATTATATTATCGGGTTTGCTTGACATTCCATTTCATTTCATACTCATGATTGGCATAGATGGTTTTGCTAGGCTTGTAGCTCATCTTGTCTTTCATTTCAGGTACTATTCCAGAGCAATAGTTTTGAGAGCATGACATGCTTGGATGTATGCATCTTTTGAGGACATGTAGATAAAGTTATTCATCATCTTTGATCAACTATTTTTTAAAAAGATGTATTGTCACTCTATTATGATTTCATTACTCTTGATGTACTCTTTGAAACTCTTTATCTTATGTAAATGGTCATTTGGGCTGAGAAGATCTATTTTGTAACCTTGTGGTTAATGAAACACTTTGTCATACTATGAAATAATATTTTGGATGGTTAGTGTATTTTGTGAGAATTTACTTACACTAATATATATTTTTAACTTATAGAAATTGAGGGCATGACATGCCTCACCTACCAGCAAGTCAAGGCCAAACATAAAAAATCAAGAGGAACTTTTCAATCGCTACCTGTACCGAGCTGAAAATGGGAGCACACCGCTACAGACTTCGTGACTAGATTGTTGAGATCACATCAGGGACACGACGCAATCCGGATCATCATGGATCGATTGACAAATTCGTCGCACTTTCTGCCTATCCGAGTATCAGACTCGATGGATTCTTATAGCCACCTATACATCAAGGAGATTGTCAGATTACATGGTGTACTTATAACCATCATATTCGATTGAGACACGGGTTTCACGTCAACTTTTTGGAAGAGCTTACAAAGAGCATTGGGAATTGAGCTTACAGCACTATCTTTCATTCCCAAACTGACGGACAATCTGAGAGGATGATTCAAACACTTGAAGATATGCTCGAGCATGCCTGTTAGATTTTCAAGGAGGATGGAAAAGACATTTATCACTTGTCGAGTTAGCTTTCAACAACAGTTACCAAGCCAACATCGAGATGGCGCCCTATGAAGTATTGTATGGATGACTGTACAGATCACAAGCATGTTGGACTGAAGTAGGAGAGATGACCTTATTAGGATCCGAGATTGTGCAAGAAACAACCGAGAAAGTCAAGATTATCTGACAACGAATACTAAGCATTCAGAGCCGCAAGAAGAGCTATGCCAATAAGAGGACCACACATTTGACTTTCAACATAGGAGATCACGTGTTTTTGAAGATGTCACCAAGGCGAGAAATTATCTGATTTGGCAAGAGAGGGAAGCTATCACCTAGATTCGTCAGACCATTCAAGATCTTGCAACATGTTGGAGTAACTGCCTACCACTTAGCTCTACCACCACAACTTGACTGAGTTCACAATGTCTTTCACGTATCGATGCTTCGGAAGTATCTAGCTCATCCAACTCACGTCATCGATTGGAAGGAAGTTACCATTGATGTTGACAAAACTTATGAAGAGCAACCAGTGCGGATCCTTGATCATGGAGAGAAGATTCTATGAGGGAAGACTACCCGACTTGTTAAAGTTCGTTGGTGACACTGGAACCTCAAGGAATCCACTTGGGAGCGAGAGGACATCATGCGTCCCGACCACCCCCATCTTTTTTAAGGGGGATAGGTTGTAAAGATCCAAAAATTTTAATTCACTACAAAGGGAAAATTTGAAATTTAATCTAATTTTCAGAATTTATTTTGTACAATATAAATTATTGGGGCACTTATTTTTTGGTCCTATCTATTAGTGTTAATTAGATTTTCATCTCATCCTCTTTTAATGGTTATATTTTGGTCCTATCTTTTAAAAAATACCCAAACTACCCTAGTTTTTAATTTTGCACAATTTCAGCACTAACCCTTAAAACAACGGGATACAATCATGAACTTACTATATTAGTTTCAACACCCCAAAAATTGAGTTTGCTGCCCTCCATAATTGTGATGGAAAATTTGCATATGTTTTTTTACATGTGATGATAAATTTTCTTACCTAATGGTTAATTTGTTAGAGTCAATAGTAAATTCGCTACCCTCTATAAACACGATGGTAAATTGTAGATTTTTTCTACGTATGATGATAAAATTGCTTACTTGGTGGTTAATTTGTTAAGGTCGATGATAAATTACTGTCGTCTATAATTATGATGATAAATTTGTATATCTAATGGTTTAAATTGTTGTAAAATTCTTTATCCTTTTGCGACGATAAATTTACAGATCATGATAAATTTCTGCAAAATCCTTCGTTATATTGTTTAACCAATATCATCCTAAAATGTATGCTAAAAAGAGGAACAATAGTGAAATAAAGTTCACTCACTGCATAATAAGAACTGTAATCTGAAAATATTCTTTATGTTTGATGATGAAATTTACTTCTAACTTGCACCACTTGATTTTCTTTTTTATATGTTCGGAGTTTTTTCTGATTGGTTTTGGAGAGGATGAAAACAAGAACTTCGGATTCTAGTTAGCCAATGCAGAAAATTGGAAAAAAGTCAGAGATATGGGATGATAAATATACCAAATTGAATCTAGGAAGATAAACACAATAAATTTATATTCTATGAACAAATACAGGAATCAACAAAATCTTAGTCCCTTAATATGATCCCGGTGAATATCTATTGGGATTCCGGTGAATATCTTTTTTGGATTCCGATGAGTATCTTTTGAGTTCCGGTGAATATCTTTTTGATTCATTAATATGTTTTACCGTATTTGTTTTCAACTTTCAACCCTAATTTACTGCCATGTTTTTCAACTTATCAAATTGGGGATTATATGTTTTTCACTTAAAAAGGATAAAAAGGTAAACTAACACTCAAAAATATCAAACTACGTAAAAATGGGATGAAAAAAGAACTTGAAAATCCTGATGGGATGAAACCTTCGAAGCATGGGCTCATAGGACCCTAATTTAAATTACCCATTATTTTATGCATGATATTATGTGGATCTTTTGATTTATAATTTGGGCTTGTAGATCTATATTGTCTATAATTAAATTATATATTGTATGTGTCATGTTGAGCCCAAACCCATTATCCTATACCCTATTGGATCACCCATGACCCATGGAAATGCCCCTTACCTTGGTCTCTGCCACATGCGATTATTATTATTATTGTTATTGTTTTCTCTCCTTCATCTTCTTACTCAATTGAAATATGAGATTATCTATCTTGGACAGCTTTTGCACATTGAAAAAATCTAATCTTCAAAACATGATAAAATCTTGGGGATCTTCTTCTTCCCCAATGAAGTTTTTCCCCTTGCTGCCCACTCCTTCCGAAATATCATTGGACTATGATTTACTCTCAAAACCTCCATGTTCTTCCTCAAACCTTTATAGATTTCGCGGCTTTCTTTCAAAATCTCCATTGAAGCTCACATGATTTCTTCTGAATCAAGAAAATTTTTGGTCATTCTTTCACTCAACCTTTTCCTATAAATAGAAAACCTTCCTCAATATTTTTCTCACACCAAGCAATTGAATTCGTAGTTGGATAGAGTGAGTGATAGTGGAAAGGTTCTAAGAAGCTAGAGAGAGAGTTCTAATCTTGGAGTTCCAAGTACAAATTGGGGTGAAATCCATCATTGATCTTCCAATTCGAAGTTTGTTCAAGCTCTTACAAGATAAATAACACTTATTTAACCTCTAATTTGTGTTTTAGATCAAGTCAAAAGCTTCACGAAGTTTTAATGGTGAAAACGTAGAACTATATTTTTGGGACAGCCATTAATCTTGACTGGTCAAGTTTTGCTACTCGTTCCCATCAGGTCACACATAACAGGTCACAGACCTGCTCCCATAAGGTCACACATACCCTGATCTGTTGCCATCAGGTCACCCACGTCCTGACTTGTCGCCATGGGGTCACCTATGCCTAGAACGTGAACTGAAATTCTGCAACCAAACATTCTGAATATAAATTTCAATTACGAATTTTGTTATGTTTATTCAATATTGATTAATTCCAATGGTATTCATTGCTTAATGTCATAATTTTCTTATTTGTGCATGCATGGTTTACTACACTTGGGGATAGATTCTGAACATAATTTAGATCATTATGAATATTCAAAGTTTAAGAGCCATAAGTTGATACTGTACCTCACATCTCACGAGATTTTGAACGAAACTATATTTTGAAAAACACCAATATATGTGTCATGAGTTTGAAATTACTCCTTGGGAGATACGTTAGGATGTCTTTGTTTTCTCATAATTTGAAGAATTATTCTTTTCAAGTTATCCTTCAAAATTATGTTCTCTTTTACGAGTGGAGATTACTACTTTATCAATTAAATGGGTAATAATATTTTTAGTTTTGTCATTTAATTTTCATAAATTTAATACGATTTGAATGGTATTGAAAAAACCGTTAAACATCATCATTATTAATATGATTTTGGATAGAACGAAAGAAGTGTTCGAGTTTTCAATAGAAATTGAGTAGGATTTTTAAGACTAAGAGATGATAATAAGGTCAGAGTTGACATGAATAGTGTATGTAGTCTCTTATAAATATTAGGGTAAATTAAATCGGAGTCTTTTCTACCCCTCCAGATTATAATTATATCCTATCCACTTTTCAAACTTATGTTTTCATCCTATAATTGTATGGATAGACGACTTTATATTACTCCCGGATCAATTAGCACGTTTTTAGCCTAACAATATGGAATCACCATTATCTTGGCAGTTGTGATTATTTTCTGATCATATCCCCGGATCATTTAGATTTGGCTGGAATATTTACCATTTCGAATTTCAGCATATGCATCAATCACCTGCAATGTTAGCAAACATGATATGACATCCAAGTTAATCCATCAAAATAACTCAAACATACTAGATTACCAAAATACACAAAATTACATTCGCTAGCAACTGTAACATCCGAGTGAAATATACCACAACAGCTAAACCATCGGTCTCAAATATAATTTTACTCTCAAATTTATCCCTACAGCAAATATACCATCACTACCAGCCGTACCATAACAACTGAAAATATACCATCACTTCAAAGTTTACCAGATTACCAAAATACACAAAATTACATTCGCTATCAACTGTACCATCAGAGTGAAATATACCATAACAGCCAAATTTACCATCGGTCTCAAATATAATATTACTTGCAAATTTACCCCCTACAGCAAATATACCATCCCTTCAAACATACCATAACAAATATACCACATGTACCATAACAAACCATAAAAACATACCATCACTTCAAAGTTTACCAAATTACCAAAATACACAAAATTACCTCCGCTATCCACTGTACCATTAGAGTGAAACATACAATAACTGCCAAACATAGCATCAATCTCAAATATAACAGCACTATCAAATTCATCCCCTACAGCAAATATACCATCACTACCAACCGTACCACAATAACTGAAACATACCATAACTTCAAAGTTTACCAGATTACCAAAATACACAAAATTACAGTCGTTATCAACTGAACCATCAGAGTGAAATATACCATAACAACCAAATTGACCATCGGTCTCAAATATAATTTTACTTTCAAATGTACCCCCCTACAGCAAATGTACCATCCCTTCAAACATACCATGACAAATATACCAGCCGTACCATAACAATCGAAAACATACCATCACTTCAAAGTTTACCAGATTACCAAAATACACAAAATTACATTCGCTATCAACTGTACCATCAGAGTGAAATATACCATAATAGCCAAATTAACCATCAGAAACATACCATCACTTCAAAATTTACCAGATTACCAAAATACACAAAATTACCTCCGCTATCCACTGCACCATCAGAGTGAAACATACAATAACTGCCAAACATAGCATCGATCTCAAATATAACAGCACTATCAAATTCACCCCCTACAGCAAATATACCATCATTACCAATCGGGATGGGAATTGAATATATATCGCTATCGACGAAAACCGTTCAAATGCCGTTGTCATCGTCTGGTAGTGACCAAATCAGGCGGTCGGTATTTCGTCAAATTGGTGCGTTTTTTGTTTGCGTTTTTGGTAGATTTGTGGCGAGGTCCGAAGATGGAAGACGGTGGCCGATGATTTTTTGGAGAGGACGTTTCCTGTTCCGGAGAGGACGTTCCCTGTTTCGTTTACCGTGAATATAGGGATTCCGGGAGTCACTAACCAGGGTTAAAAAACTAGAGGGTAGGTTTGGTATTTTTTGAAAAAAAGGACTAAAAATTAATATGCAAATGTGCATGGGATGAAAATATAATAAACACTAAGGGAAGGAACTAAAATATAAGTTCCCCTAAATATTATTTACAAAATGACTTTATTTAATTTGTATTCTAAAATGGTCCTTGAGATATTACAACGATATATATTTTCAAAAGAAGTGTAGATGGCCGGCCTGCAGCACCTGCTGATGATGCAACGACAGAGACATAGCTCATACCAACCCTTTCAATTTCATGTTATAAAATCAACTTAGATTTGTCATTTTAATCAATTTTCCGAATAAACAGATAAAAGTGTAGTCTGGATATTATAAAAATATAAGTTAGTCTCATAAAATATTCACACCAACTTGGATGTTCTGTTTATAATAGTAATCGATACACACACACGCACACAAAACTTTTAATAAGGGATTCTTTATTTTGCTTAAATGGCGGACCTCCCATTTTCTGATTACATTTTAATTATCTGAATCATTCAATGTGTTTAAAACATGTTTTTAAGGATACCCCCGACATATCGGCTCAAAAAAATATCATGAAGGGTTTGATTCAAGTAATTTTTCATAAATGCTGACAAAAATATTTTTATGAAAAGCTGATTTGATCAAATCCTTCCTGATATTTTTTTATGTCGATTTCTCACGGGTAATCTTAAAAACATATTTTAAACACATTGAACAGTTTCAATCATCAAAATATAATCAGGAAATAGGAGGTCCGTATTTTAGCAAAATAAGAGATCCCTCGTAAGAAGGGGACTCTCTCTCTCTCTCTCTCCATACATATATATATATATATACATATATATATATATATATATATATATATATATATATATATATTCCCTTCTAACGAGAGATCTCTCATTTTGTTAAAATGATGACCTCCCATTTTTTAATCAATTTTTGATGATCCAAACCGTTCAATGTGTTTAAAACGTGTTTTTAAGGACACCCTTAAGAAATTGACTTAAAA
>JABCMJ010028106.1:0-10483 GCA_014822125.1 Arbutus unedo | reverse complement strand
ACAAGATTATATTGAGCTCTCCATCTTTATAGTCTGACTCTTCTTATTTGGGAGACATCTTTATTTGCTTTTCTACATCTGGCATGAAACGCCAGATATAGAAAAGTTACTCTATGAGTAATGAAACCCGATAAGAAAATATATCCGAAAAATCAAATCCGAAGATAAACAATCATGCGGTAGGATATACAAAATTAACTAAACAATATTAACAATGCAGTAAAATAACACGTAGATAAGTTATGCATTTTCCTCTTTTAAACGAGACAATGCTCGATGGGACTCTAACCCACAATGAACGGGGTACGTCTGTTAACCTGACTTCATCTTCTATGGAGAATTTCTAGTAGCCTTGACCACCGAATCACATTTCCTTCGATTATAAGAGTACTCACTTATGAATACTCCAATTCTCATATTTTTCCTTACCCAAACAATGGAGCATATTGAAATTTGTTTCTTTAGACAGTTGTAGCTTCAATTCATCGAATACACCATGTAAATGGCTTGTGGCGAGTTGGAAACGGCCGTTTCATCAATAGATCTCGAGTATCTTGACTGTGATAGTAAAATAGCACATCAATAATAAAAATCTCATCTTGAACAAACCGAGTTACCATCTAAAATGCTTGACAACCATAAGATTGTCAGAAATTGTCTAAATTTTGCTGTATCTTTTGAAAAACACAAAAATATTGTCTCAATGGTCTATTTTGGCCTAGAAAAGCCAAAATATCACCTAAAAGTAAATACATCATCTGATTCAATGAGTGATTTATAACATATCATCCGCAAATGAAAAAACTATCTAATTTGTAAAACAAACTTGTGATATTCGGATCAAATCACGATATTAATGTGTAGATAGGCTGTGTATCGTCACATATCAGTTCGTTACTTTGTCAGATTACAAACTTACACAATTTGCATCTTTGCCTCTCCTTCTCTTTTATTTGCCCCACCTCCCCATATTTTTATGGGATTGTTTGCTTATCCAGATATAAAGGCACTGTAGGGAAAAAATACTTTTCATGACAAAATAATTGGTCACTAAATGACCGTATTTAGTCATCAAAAGTCACAACCAAATATATTTTGGTCACCTAATTCTAGTCACAGAAAGTTATTTGTGACAAAAAATTATTTGGTCACAAAAGCACATCATTATGGTAACTAAATATTCTTTTCAATGACCAAATTAGCTCGTTACTTATAGTTCGTGGTCACTAAGTTTTTTTTAGTGACCAAAAAATAGTCCCTGTTGGTATCATATAGTGGCCAACTAAGTTAATCACGAAACACGCCTGGTCACTAAAGACTATTTTTCAATGACCAAACTGTTGTCACTATTTATGTATCTTTTAATGACCAAGTGTTTAGTCGCCAAATAATTTGTTTTAGTGACCAAAAAGTAGTCACTGTTCATATCCTATAGTGACCAACTAAGTTAATCACAAAAACTTTCTGGTCACCAAAGACTATATTTTCAATGACCAAAAAACAGCAGTTGTTTTTGCATCTTTTAATGACCAAGTATTTTAGTTGCCAAATGATTTTGTCCGTGACTAAAAAGTTTGGTCATTGTTCAAAACATGAAAAAATAATAAAAACAATAGCTATTCAAACATGAAAAAATAATAACTATAATTCTCAAATCATCTTTCATTCAAGAAATATCCACTAACATGTTTCATTCGCAAAGAGACCCAACTTACATTGTTCTAATAATATGTTTAGAATCAACAGCTTTAAAACAAGTTTATTCATACACAAACAAGTAGACTTCAAAATATATATATTCATTCATCTACAAACAAGTGGGCTTCAAAATATATTTATCTTCTCAATTGACGGGCATTTTAATCTTTAACAAACACCTGAAAAGAAAGAATCTATAAACTTCAGAAATCTAATATAAGAGCAAATCCACAAAAAAGAAAACAAAATTTTTTTGTGACTAATTAATATTTTACTAACTAAAATCTTTTGTGACCAAAAATAGATCATCGGATACCGGATACCACGTGATCGGATCACATTTACTGCATTGGAGGCGCCAAACCTTTTGTGATCAATTAATATTTTACTCGCTAAATGTTCCGTATTTGGTGAGTAAATAAAATTTGGTCACCAATTTTGTCAAGTTTCGTGACCAAAATATGATTGGTCACGGAACAATAGTGTTACATACATATCACTTTTGCACATTATTTTTACACATCTATATGATTTTTTCTCAACACAAAATGACGTAATTTTGAGTGATGTGCAAAAACGATGTGTAACAGTGATATGTTTGTATCATTTTTTATCACGGAAAAAATTTAATTTTTGCCATTAATCATTTTTTATAACTAAACAAATGGTCACAAAATGTATTGAACATATCTTTGATGACCAAACATAATTTGTCTCCGAAAATATACTTTATGTGACCAAATACCAGTCACCAACACTATTTTCATATTCTTCTACGACCCAAAAAAATTTTAGACACTAAAAAGTCTAGTATTCGTGATTAAAAAAATTTGGTCACTAATTGTTGCATATTTGGTGACCAACCAAAAATTGTTCACAAATTGTATACTTTTCGGTGCCTAAAACGCATTTGGTCACCAAAAGTAATCATAATTTCTAATAGTGAGGGCTGGAATCCTGTAAGAATATGTGTGAATATAATATCTAGTGGGTATAGGATGGAATATAAATGGAAAGATATTATATGTTTGTTTCGAATAGATATACTACAATATAGATTTTGATATGATGAGACTTGAAGCTTAATTGTCCATTTTACTCTCATAGCAACCATTAGATTGATTGTCTTCCAATTTATTTACTCACTGTTTAGTTTTACAAAATAAAAATTAAAAATGAACTAAATAATGTTGGTTAATTGTAATAAAAAAAAGTACAATTAAATCTTTTGATACGTTTTTATTTCGCTCACCTACGAATTCTAATTAAAAATGAAATGTTTAGGGTTCTAACCTACAACTTGAGCTTCCAAAATTCGGCATACCCGTTGCTCCACCTGGAAATTAATTTTTTTGCAGTTGGCAACATAAGGGAAAAAAAGAAAGTCGAACTTTTTCTAATAGTTGTTTTTCATTTTTATTCAGAAAAAAACTTTATATTCGGTAATTTTGTATCAACTTTTGAGAGTATTAGTTTCTCTCAACGAAATTTTTTTAAAAACTAAAAAATATATGAACCACGTTATAAAAATAAAAAAAGAAAACAATATTAAAAGTGATTGTTTCTGCATTGTTTTTACTTTTTTATTTAACTTTTTTAATTTTTTTATCATAATTTTTTTGCTTTTTAGGTTCTTCTCGTCAAGATTTATCAATAATTTACAAATTCTAACACAAAACTAGTAAACACGATTTTTTTAATAGCACTGGAAAAAAGATTAGCCAAATTGATAGAATTTTATTTCTTTTAATTTGAATAGTTAAGATAATTGAGAAATTAAAAAAATGAGAAACTAATGACAAAAATGCATTTTCCTAACTTTCCAAACACGTCAAAATAAAAAATATTTAAATGAAATAGAATTGGAATTAATTTTCTTTCTTTTTCCTTTCTCTTACAATTACCTTTGACTTTTGTAGGGTTTATTTGGGGATGATAGTGTCATTGTTATCTTATTGCAACGGAGGAGATTTGTCATACCAACCGTCTTAGTATTAGTATTGTATATCCTAATTTCAACAGGATATAACCTTTCACAAGATATTTAATCTCATGTCTCATGAACAAAACAAACACCTAAATTGCGAGTCCCAATATTTATAATATTTATATTCTTATTCTATCCTCTTTATTCCTCAAATAAATGGCCCCTAAAACCACACACTTATATACAAGAGTCTTAGCACAGCTCATTACATATCGCAAATTTAGTTAGATCTCTCACTAACCCCACCTAAGATGGACGTTATTCACATCCTAACTATTCGTCTCATTGACTCCACAAAACTTGACGTAAATTAAACTGTCGATTTACTATTTCCTAGGCTCTACTACTTGTGAGCTAGCCTTAGAAAATTCACTCAGAAAAAATATTACTGCCACACAAATTCACTTCATTAAGCAATTGAGTTTGTTTAGAACGTGAACTTAGGTTAAAATTTAGTGAATAAAACTTGTTGGAAAACCAAAGCTACTATAAATCCACATCAATAATAAAGATGTTAATTGCACATTTTGCCAATTTAATTGTATACAATAACTCAATATTTGATCTAGCTATAGATACTACTCTTACATTGCATTCCTTGAAAATACTAAATAAATCAATTAAAAATAGCAAGGGAATATGGGTATTCAAACACCATATCCAAAGATTTCACAAAAACACGAAGGGATCAATAAGTAGAATTGGAAATTGGATATGGGTATATGTTGCAGGCTACGTGCCACCATTAGTATATAGCCGAAACAATGGCATCACAAAATGCCGGAGATGACAATTACAAAGGTGATCAAAATGCAATTTAATAAAATTCAATCACAGTATGAAAACTAAAATTCCAACGCTGCCTCTCTTCGTATCATTCCTCTTGATTGCAAATAGGGTTAAAACTTACAAGTCAAAGAAATTAATGTTGAAAAGGTCCACATGAGGTTGAGGAGGGGAAGTAATTATATGAGGTGAAAAAAAGTTTGGACTGGGCGTGAAACTAGTCTCTAAATAATTCCGGTTATCTTGTAATACAGGGCTGAAATCATGAAAGAAACTCATTGGATTCTGATTCTGATCAGACGGTGGAGAGAAAAAGTTGGGTGGTACAGCTGGAAGCACAGCAGGACTAGGCGATAATATACCTGGAAAAAAGCTAGTCCTCCCCAATTCTGTGCATGTGTGAATTGTACCTTCATGAACAACACCCCAAGGATGATCACTACTACTACTCTGTGCTTTCTTCTTCTCTGGAGATGACTTAGTCTTTTCTATGGAAGCAAATCGAGCTGCCGGTGATATTGCACCCGTGTTGTGGAAAGATGATCTGCCGGTGAGCCGTTGCACAAGCGTCATGAACTCACTCGGTTGTGTGTGGATCACCTTTGGAGAGACGGTGTATATAATTACCGGTGGCCGGTGTTGAGGTTCCAGCGGCACGACCGGCGGTTTTTTTATTTTATGAGAGTCTTTACGTACCTTTAGGGGCGTGGGCCGGGGGCCTTGGAGTTGGAGCTCTCTTCGTGGAGATTTTCCGGCGGGGATCAACTCTGGGGGATACATAATATAGGTAGTCAATGACGAGGGAGGGGAGACAATGGAGGTGTGGTGGAATATATATATATATATATAGTTGTAATTGTGATCATTAAATGAAGTTACTTTTCTAATGAATACAAAGAAAATATAGAAACATGAATTTTTTAAACAGTGGAAGTCAATGAAGTATAAGGATTGACATAAGAAAAGTAAGCAAATAATAATTAATCTTTTTGATGTATGCATAATTGTATAATAATGGCTACTTGTGCTGTTGTGCATATATTGGTTATATATATAAGGTTACGCCGGTTTCGTAATGTCATGGAGCTTTGAACTAGTCGGGGGTATGAACGTCAGATTTGTGGATGGTGTGGTTAGATGTTCAGATTATTACGTTTTTAACCTTGTCCTATCTATCCATTGGCGACCGCAGTTTACGAGCTTTGTTTTGACATCAATGAAATCCCACGACTTTCGACTTAGCAGTTGGGTGCCATTCTCCTTCAATACAGAAAAACTAAAACACCCAAAATTCGATAACTCTTTCCACCAATGCTGAATCTTCAAAAAGAACACAAAAAACTTATTAAAAATAAGAGAGTAAAGTTTCTGCTGTGATTACAACTTGCTCGATTTTTCACATCAACAATTAAGCCGAACCAAATCAAGACAAGTAAAGAAATAAGTACCAGATCAACAAACGATTTGAATGGTTCAACACACAATCTAACATCCCAATCTCCGGAGACGTTAATTAAAAGGAAATAACTAAACATGAAATCATTCTTCATTTCATAAACAAAATAATTAAATACTAAAATAAAGTCATTTCAAAAAAGGAGCTTTTTTTATAAAAGACAACATCACGATTTCAAAGCACTATCTTATTCTAAGTGAAGCACGGCTCTACGGAACCTTCATCTACAGTGCATTCGTCGGCCAGGAACTCTTGATCTTTACCATCGTCTTCAGTACGTAACATAAAATATCAGGGACAATAAGTAACATCATGAGCGATGAGGCTAAATAAGTTATCCTACCATTCATCCCATTCCATGTGTATGGCAGATGTTATATGATATGCATAGTTATACGAAAGCAATAACACATAAGAACGAGAATTAAAATAATGTTAAAATATTATCAAACCGCAAATCCAAATCCGATTGGAAATCCGCTAAGGACAGATCATGCAGTTGAAGCTAGCAAATGACAGTTAAGTGGTATCTCTTATCTTCATGCCATATTAGTTGTCTATCAATGCCATGAAGATTGAGAAGACGATGCCATATCATTTATCCCAACCACCACTGATGCAACACATGGTCTATGGACACCACCAACCACCACCAGAGAAACAATGATGGAGGACACCAATACAACTAGTAGTCAACCTACAACCAGGAGGAAAAAGGTTGCACCATCAAAATAGAGTTCAAGTCAGAATAGATGGAGAGAATGGATGGATGAAGTACCAATTTTTAGGGCCCAATGTGATCATGTCTTCCTTATTTTTAAATGGTCATGACTGACCTTATTTGTACTTTTTGAATGGAGTTGTAATGATTTGGTCTATCATTGTCCAGTCTATTACTATGTTTTGATTTTGGAGGTTAGTTTGTGATGGAACAATGTATGGTGAACATTGTCATGGTTTGTGGTTATTAAAATAAAATTGAGATGGACCAATGCCATGTGTTTGTTTTTTATGTCTAGTTTCATGTGTAATGCCAAAGGTTGAGCATTGTCATGGTTTTTGTCTTTGGATTTGAAATTGTAATGGACCAATGCATAATGTCTTTCTATTTCTGATGTCCTGTTTTATGGTGTCCAGTTCATGGAGTAATGTACAGTTCATACAGTAATGTCATATTTTAATGTCCAGTTCTGATGTCCTGATTCACGTAGTTCCATTCCACAATCACGTAGTTCCATTCTAGAATAATGTCCATAGGATTAAAGGAAGAAATTACACAACACATCCATTACAAACATACCCCCAATTACATAACAATGCCATCACACAACAAAACAAATATAGGCCATCTTAACATCAACACAAAAGCTCTTAAACTCTAAAGCCTAATTCCATTACATGCCATCTTACGGTAGCCTAATCCCATTACATGCCATCTTACGGTTATATTGGGAGGTCATGTTCAAAGACCATCATTTCCACTAGATTGATCAAGGAATGTCCACCAGGAAAATGATAGCCAAGACAAAGCCAATGTCATGACCAACTTCTTCTCCCTTGGCTTATGATTAGTAGTTCATCTTCCAACATTGGATTTGTTCACATAAGCTCTGGAATAACCAATGGAGGATCAAGACAGACAAAGAACTTTTAGGCATTTGAGACATCGTATTTTGAACAGCCTAAGTACCTCCTCCTAGAGTTCGCTTCAATATTTACGGTTCTGACAGCGACAAGCAATGTGCAATGGCAGCTGAATGTGTCCATGGCTTTACTCAGCTTCCTCCTTCCCAGATTTGGTGTTGTCCTTTGTCCAATAATCACAATGGGGACACAACCGTATGTAAGAGAAAATGGGCACCTTAAGTTACCAAAATGTTCGTAAAACAAGTGAACATTTAACTTTTCGTCTCAAAAAACAAACGGTCGTTATGGATTGGGCGTAATTTGAACAAAAAACATAAATTGCAAGTCAAAATCTAGCCATTTCAAATCGTAGGGACCAAACATGAGGTACAAACTATAGGAACTATTTGAGTAAATTATTATATTTTATATATATGTATATAGACACACACACACAGATATATATACATACATACATGTATATAAGTGTTTGTGTGTATATATATAGATACATATATAGATACATATATATGTCTCTCTCTCTATATATGTAAGTATATTTGTTGAAGTATATACTTTCATATATACTATTATAGAATGTATATGTTATATAAAATGTAACATAACAATTATATATGTAACGTGTATATATATTATGATATAAATAAATAAATAAGTAAATAAGTAAATAAGTATAGATGTATATATATATAATTTTATTTACGCATATGTACTTATGTATATCACATTATTTATGATAATAAATATAATATAATATAATTATCCATTATAAGGGTAATAATGTCAAATAATTCACTATAAGAATTTTGTTGTTTAGTGACGAATTAAATTTGTCTCAAATTACATGTTTTTCCTCACAAATAATATAGGTGACAAAATGAGTGACAAAATTGTTTCCTCAACTAAAGGTCGTTACAAAGAAGCACCTAGTGATGAAATTTTCATTTTCTCACCCATAGTGATTGTTTTCTGTGATAAAATTTATTTTCTCACCTATAGTGACTGTTTTTTGTGACGAAATTATTTCCTCACCTATAGTGACTGTTTTCTGACAAAATACTTCTTCACCATTTTGACATTTTTGTGTCACCAATCATCAATTTCGTTACAAATAGTGGTTAAAAAATAATTATGTAAATAATATAAGTGAGAAAAAACTTTCCTCACCTATAATTTTAAATTTAAAAATTACCAAAAATAGTAAAGATGAGCAAAAAAATTTCACCTGTAATTTTAAATTAAATTCAATGGGTAACAAAGCATTTTGTCACTGAATTTCTTTTCAGAGACACCTCTTCGGTGATAGAAAATTTCGCCACTCAAAATATGTTTATATTTAAATAGTTTGACAAAAAAAATTCATACAATATTCCAAACCAATAAAAAAAAAGCCAATACAATCTATTCGAACAAAATCACCACTCAAAAGTTTATAGTGAACTACTATCTTAGCAAAAAAGCGAAACACTAATCTCCATCAAAGTAAAGGCAAAAAAAAAAAATTATCCATCAAAAGAAACAAAACAAAACCCACGACTATATATCTATTGTGCTAAGTAAAAATATAAAAAAAAAAAAAAGTCTTTCTTCTCAATTCGTTCCAACTACGGCTTGACAAAAGATCAACAAGAGTATCCTTTGAACTAGTTTAGACCTGCAGTAAAAAAGAATGACAATAGACGTTTAGTAAAGAAAATTTATAATATTTATATATACATACACAAACATCCTCAACTTACGAGAATGGAGTATAAACAACAGCCAAATTTAATTGCCAAAAACTGACTATGTTATAAAGCAAGTTAATTTCTCACAACATCAAGCAGTAAAAGAAGTCTAATATATATGAGACCAAAAAATTTTGATCTCCAGTCCATTTCCTTACTTCAGTACCCCTTTTATGTATAATAAAAATGCATGATGGAATTACCTCATCATCTTCTTGCAGTGTTTCCTCAAAATAGTTTACATGATACACTTTGGTATTTTGCTCCATCTACGTTAATTTTTTGGGACAACCACCATTCGTTTTAGGAGTGAACTAGAAAAGGATCAAGCAACTACTAGATTCCTTGGCCATCCTATTACAATATATAAATATTTACAATTTTAGTTTTCTATATATCTTTTGTTCAATAGAACTCATCGGAATTTTTGAAAATTATCTTTAAATCTTGCCAAATTTGTTTTTTTCAACAGTTTAGAATTGGAAATTAAACATATTCTGTATGTTGTTTTGCTTGATTTGAAGGACATTTTTTTTTTCATTTACTATTATTTGACACAGAATATATTAAATATATATATATATATATAATAAACTTCTAATAAGGCATCTCTTATTTTCTACGATGCGGACCTCTTATTTCCTGATCAAATTTTGATGATTCAAATTGTTTAATGTGTTTAAAACATATTTTTAAGGGTTACTACGAGAAGTCAGCTCAAAATATTATCCGAAAAGACTTGATCCATTCTATTTTCCATAAAATCGTTTCTGTCAGCATTTATCAAAAACTGTTTAGATCAAGTCATTTTCGATATTATTTTGAGCCGATTTTTCGCGGGTATCCTTAAAAACATGTTTTAAACACATTGAACGGTTCGGATCATCAAAATTTGATTAGAAAATAAGAGGTCCGCACTGTAGCAAAGTAAGGGATCCCTTATTAAAAAGAGACTATATATACATATAGAGAGAGAGAGAGACATAACAATTTATAATTTGCACAATATGGTTTCAATATTCAGAATTAGGGTTTTGAATTTCGAGTTTAAAATTCCAGGTTTAGCGTTTTATGTCACTACTAGAAAAAAGACTTTTTGAGTCAATTTTTTTGCGACGGCTATGTTTCCCGTCGTAAAAAGTGTACCTTTTGCGACAGCATGCTTTCTGTCGCAAAAAAGTA
>JABCMJ010028098.1:0-15017 GCA_014822125.1 Arbutus unedo | reverse complement strand
CCCCCCCCCCCCCCCCCTCTCCCCCCTCCCAACTTAAAGTTTGCATTGTCCTCAATGAAAGTAGACAATGACGCATAAAGCATAACAAAAATGGAAAGATCATACCTAACAGGTGGAATTTTAATCATCATATAGCTCTCCCAAGACTTACTCTTTTGGCTCCAATTTGTGGAACCATAGCTAGCCACATAGGACCATCACTGAGGCTTTATTGAACTGAAAAGCACAACACATAGTTGCACCAATGGCTTTAGGCTCTTGAATGCCTCACTCATGCCAGTTTAGATCCAAACTACCAAGGTTGATGTGGTAGCGTGTTCATCCTGCAAAGAATTATCAACCAACTACCTACTAAGAGCAAAAATGACTTTCTGAATGACAACATCAAATGATTAGTGGGTTAGTCCAAAAATAAAACATAAAGAAATGACAGAAAAATTTAAATTCTAAACTAATCCACCTCATTCTTCACACGAAAGACACATGTACTACTTTTCTCCCTTAAAAAAGACCATGGTTGCCTTTTTGTTTGAAGGACAGTATGCATAGGGTTCAACAATATCTTGAGAAGAGACACCATCATCTAATAGGCTACGACTTCCTTTGGTTTTAGCCAAATTCGTTACCCATTACTCCACTTTGAAACAATCTCCATGGAGCTTCGACATTTAAGCCTAATGGCTCAGATAGATTTCTTGTTGTCTATGCACCTACCATGAGACCCAACCTCGAAGGTACGACATACATAGCTTTAAACAAGGTGGCTATACCGGACCAGTAAAAAGTGGTCGTTCGAGTACGGCGAACACTGGAGGTATCTCAAACTTCATAGATTTATAGTCTCTTAGACTTCTCAATGCTTATTATCATGAATATTCTGGAGCAATGAGCACCTCCTCAATTTCATCCATTGCAAAGTTTTCAAGAAAAGGTTTAAGGCGGTGGCCATTTACTTTGAAACTATGTTGATTTGTGGGGTCTCAATTTCAATGGCACTGTGGGGAAACACAGTCTTGACAATATAAGGTCTAGTCCATCAGGATCAAAGTTTTTTGGGAAATGAATGTAGCCTTGAATTATACGACAGGACTTTTTGACCAAAAACAAAGGTCTTTCCTACGATTTTGTTGTCATGAAAGGCTTTCACCTTACATTTATAGATACGAGCATTATAATGGGCATCCCTACCAATTTCATCTATCTCATTGAATTGAAGCTTACGATGGGCACCGGCTTGGGATAGATGATAGTTCAACTGTTTAATCGCCCAATATGCCTTATGTTCTAACTCAACAGGTAGATTGCAAGCTTTTCCATAGACTAGATGATGTGGTGGCATGCCCAAAATAGTTTTATATGCTGTACGGTAATCCCACAATGCATCAATTAGCTAGAGAGATCAATCTTTACAGTTGGGATTAACTTTTTTTTCAAGGATGTGCTTAATTTCTCGATTTGTTAGTTTTGCTTGCCCATTCGTCTGGGGATGATAGGCGGTGGAAACTTTATGATTAATCCTGTAATTTTTCACTAAAACAACCATAGGGCGGTTGCAGAAATGTGTCCTTTGACCACTGATTAGTACCTTGGGACCCTAAATCTGGAAAAAATATGTTCTTTAAGAAATTTGATCACAACCATGTGATCATTTGTACCCATTGGGATGGCTTCCACCCATTTGAAAAAATAATCAACAGCAAGGAGAATGAATAGATGCCCAAAGGAATTAGAAAATGGTCCTATGAAGTCAATACCCCAACAATAAAAAATTTCAACGATAAGGATGGGGTTGAGAGGCATCATATTTCTACGAGAAAGGGCTCCAAGTTGCTGACATCGGTCACATGATTTACAAAACTCAAAAGCTTCTTTAAAGAGATTAGGCTAATAGAAACCACTCTGCAAAACCTTGGTGGCAATCTTTTTGGATTAAAATGACCTCCACACGCTTCAGTGTGGAAAAAAAAGGATATCCTTCTGTTCATTGCCAGGCATGCATCTCTGGGCAATTTGGTCCGGGAAAAATTTAAATAGGTAAGGGTTGTCAAACGCAAGTTTTCTTACTTCTACTGCAAAGTTTCTTCTATCCTGATCGGTCCAATGACGTGAAATTTGTCCTGTGGCTAAATAGTTAACAATGTCAGCATACCAAGAACAAGTTGATATATTAAAAAGTTGTTCATCAGGAAAAGAGTGAGGAATAGGAATTTCTATGGCATGGTCGTTAAACTCAAGTTGCGACAGATGGTCTGCAACTACATTCTCTACTCCTTTTTTATCTTTTATGGTTAAATCGAATTCTTGAACAAGTAGGACCCAACGAATGAGACCTGCCTTAGCATCTTGTTTGGTCATGAGGTATTTCAGAGCAACATGGTTAGTATAGACAACGATTGGTGATCCTATGAGGTAAGACCGAACTTGTCAAGTGCAAAAACTATTGCCAATAGCTCCTTTTTTGTGGTGGTGTAGTTTAACTGATCATCATTAAGTGTTTTACTTGCATAGGCAATCACATGAGGTGCCTTTCCATTCCTCTAGCCTAACACAGCTCTGATGGTGTAATCACTTGCATCGCACATAAGCTCAAAAGGTAAATCCCAATTTAGTGGTTGCATGATAGGAGGAGTTGTAAGACTGATTTTAAGCTTTAAGAAGGCTTCCTTATGCTTATGCATCCATTGAAATGGTACATCTTTGGCTAACAATTTGCACAATGGACAGGATATGGCGCTAAAATTCAGAATGAAGTGCCTATAAAAACTAGCATGTCCAAGGAAAGAACGAATGTCCTTGACACACTATGGGGTGGGTAATTTGGAAATGAGTTTGAACTTAGACTGGTCTACCTCAATTCCCTTAGTAGAAACAATATGTCCGAGAACGATACCTTGTTCTACCATAAAATGGCATTTTTCCCAATTTAAGCCAAGGTTCGTTTCCTCACATCTTTTTCAAACTGACTCAAGATTTTTCAAGCAGTAATCAAATGAATCTCCAAAAAACAAAGAAGTCATCCATGAACACTTTTACCACTTTTTCAAGCATATCATTGAAAATACCTGTCATACACCTAGAAAAGGTGTCAGATGCATTACATAGCCCAAATGGCATACGACAGTAGGCAAAAGTGCCAAACGGACGTGTGAATGTGATTTTCTCTTGGTCTTCCAGTGAGACCTTGATTTGGTTATATCCAAAATAACTATCTAGAAAGCAATAAAATGAGTGACCAGTGATTTTTGCCAACATCTGATCAATGAATGGAAGGGGAAAGTGATCATTTCTAGTGCAGGAATTTAGCTTTCTGTAATCAATACAAACTCTCCATTCGGTGATTACATGAGTAGGGATTAGTTTCCCTTGATCATTTGGAGTTATAGTAACATCAAACTTTTTAGGTACAACTTGGATAGGGCTCACTCATTTCCTGTCAGCAATGGGATAGATGATGCCCACATCTTATAACTTTAACACCTCATCTCTCACAACATCTTTTATAATAGGATTCAATCAACATTGAGGTTGGCTAGAGGGCTTAATGTCATCTTCAAGGTATATATGATGAGTAGAATGATGGGCTTATACCTTGAATATCTGCTATTGTCCGACTAATTGCTTTTTTATGTTCCCTCAAAATTGTCAATAGCTCTTTTTCTTAGTTCTCTTCAAGAGTAGAAGAAATTACTACTGAAAATTCATTAGTATCACCAAAAAAAGCATATTCAAGATCTAAAGGCAAAGTCTTAAACTCAAGCTTGGGTGGTTGAACACTGGAGGGAAGAGTTCTAGATTTGGCTGGGGGCAATTCCTCAAAAGTGGGTATCCATTTTTCTGTACCCAATACTTCTTCTCCCTCTAGAAGAGAATAGAGGTGTTCCACTGCAGGTGATTCTAAAAGGGTTGCCTCTTTGGCTGTAAGACACGTTTCCAGGGGTTCAAAAGACAAATGATGATCCGCGTATTCTTGAATGAGTGACTCAATAATACTTACACCATGGATATCATCGTCATACCCCATCTGGGTAGACACATTAAAAATGTTTAACTCGAGAGTCATGTTTAACAACCCGTTTCTACAATGGATCACTGCGTCGGAGGTAGCCAAGAAAGGCCTTTCGAGTATGATAGGAGTTTGGGGTTGTAATTTATACAATGGGCAGGTATCAAGCACAACAAAATCGACTGGGTAGACAAAATTGCCCACCTGCTCAAGTATATCCTCTACCAACCCTCTCAGGACTTGAATACTTCTATCAGCCAATTGCAGAGTCACCGTGGTTGGTTTCATCTTGCCTAGACCTAGTTGCTCATACACAGAATAAGGCAACAGGTTCACACTTGCCCCCAAGTCAAATAGGGCTTTCTTGATTCTCTTTCCCCCTACTTGAATAGAAATGGTAAGACATCCTGGGTCCTTGTAATTTGGAGCTATAGAGGTCTAAATGATAAAACTGACTTGTTGGGTTAAAAAACCTTCTTCTACACATTATGTGCTTAATAGTGCATAGATCTTTCAAAAACTTAGCATAGGAAGGGACTTGCTTGACAACATCCAGCAAGGTAATAATGACCTTGACTTGTTTGAATAACTCATAAATCTTGGCATTGTGTGAGGCTTTAGATACAGGCCTTAACCATTGTGGAAATGGGGCTAGGATGGGACAGGTAGTGACAGGCTGGTCTCTATCTAGAATATCTTGAGGTTTATGAGACTGGAATGGTTCCTGATCAGGTTTAAGGCACAGGGAAAGAGCAGGAACTACAAGAGTGGTAGTCTTCGGTAAGATTGTTTTGTCAACTTCTTTACCACTCCTTAAAGTCGTAATTGACATTGCTTGTTCTATATGCTAATCAAAAGGTGTAGAACTACTCACAAAGTGTTGCCCTTGGAGATTAGGCTAAGGTTGGGCAAGGAATTTGCCCTTCTCTTGGTGTAATGCCCCAATTGAGGTGATTAACTTAGTTATTTGGGACCGTAGGTCTCCTATAGCTTGAGGGTTTTGTTCATTAAAGGTTGCCTGTCCTTGCATAAATGAGTAAACCATCTCCTCAAAACTTTTTCTATTTTAACTATTGGGACCCATATAAGGTCCAGACAGATTAAAATTCTAATGATTGGGCTGGTGCCATGGTGGCTCCTGCCCTTGAGCATAGGTGTTGATATGGTAGGATGATGGACCTTGGTTTTGAAGGTAGGGTGGTCCTTGATTCGGGAACCCAGGCGAACCCTGAGATGGTCCACCTTGCTCGTGGTTTTGCCTACTGAAATTGGAGTGATTTTTCCATCATAGGTTATAGGTGTTGGAATAAGGAGTGTTATATGGCTTTTGGCTTTGAGTCAGGATGTTCACTTCAGCTGACTCAGTGTTATGCAAGACTTCTTTAAAGTTGGAATAGTAAGACACTCTTGGGTGTGATGTCCTTGGACATCACAAATAATACAGAGTTCAAGACTTGACGCTCCCTAGATTTTGTTTATCTCCAACTTCTCCAAATTTTTAGTGATTTGCTCCAGTTTTTTATGGAAATTGGGTTCGTCTCTTAACACGTACTTGCCTTGCCCACTTGGATTAGGCATAGTGTTCCTAGCTGGTCACTCGTTGGGATGAGAGTAATCCCAAGAATGGTTATTTTCAGTCAGGTCATTAAGGTGTTCAATAGCCTCAGAAGGCTATTTGTTCATGAATGTACCTTTGCACATCATGTCAATAAACTGACAGCTACAGACAGAGATGCCGTTGTAGAAGAATTCAACGATTTGCCAATCATCGTAGCCATGATGTGGTACGACATTCAAATACTCCTTATACCTCACTCAACAGTTATAGAAAGATTCATTGGGTTGTTCTGAGAAATTTTGAATGTATTTTTTAAGAGCTGTTGTTCTATGCATTGGGAAAAATTTCCTAGAAAACTCTTTCTGCATTTTTGTCCAAGAAGGTATGCAGTTTGGTCAAAGTAACAAAAACCAAGTCTTGGCATTGTTTTTGAAAGAAAATGGAAATAATTTTAATCTAGCAGATTCAAGCTGATCAAGAAAAGGATACATGGTATTGACAATTTCCTCAAATTCCCTAACATGTTGGAAGGGATTTTTTGATTTCGTAAAACCATGAAAAGTGGGAACTAAATATAGCATGTTAGGTTTTACCGTGAACTAATTCAACTGGGGAGCCAATCCGACAGGTTCTACGCATGATGGAACTATAGTACGTGTAGGATTCAAATATTCTCTCATTGTTTTCATGTTTTCTCTTTTATTTTCAGCCATGGTGTCAGTAGAAGGAAGTTGAACTCGATCTCTCGTGTAAAGGCTCATGCAGTTAAATGATATATCCAACTAACTATCTAGCACACATAAAAACTCTAAAACAAAAACAAATTGAAATGAGAAATATATGTACAAGTACAAAAACTTGCCACCACTTGGTTACTATAGTGTCCCTGGCAATGGCGGCAAAAACGTGACCGGTCCCAACTTGGTATATCGTTGCGGCGCTACGCATGGTCAGAGTTTACAAAATTTTGAACTTTGCTCTTCTTCTTACGTATTGTACAATAGTGAAATCTAGGTATCGATCCACGGGGAAGCTGGTTTCTGAGTTGGTAATGCTTTCGTACTAAGATTTAGTGCTTAGGGCGCCACTCCTTTTAATCTAGATTTTGAGGATTAGAAACTAAAATAAAACATTAAACGCAGAACTTGTTAATAGAAAAAAACAGGCATAGTCATGGGGTTACTTCTTCTCTGGCTTAAACATAGGATATTTCATTCTTACTACTCAATTCAAGAATCAATGCTTTATGACCTTGGTTGAAAAATTAATATTTGAAACTCTAATTATGACTAAGATATGTAAAAAGGTAGGCTTTGTTGTCACACCCCAAACTTCTAGGGTATGAAATAAGCAATAAAATAACTCAAATCAAAACTTAACATAACCATAATCAATAAACTGAATTTAATCCCAATAAATGATATCCAATTATCAAATAACAAGTAATCCATCATGTCTTAATCGAATTCGAACTAACCAAAAATAGTCTCACAATGCTTGGACAAATGAATAATTAAAGCATGAATACTTCTAACTGAACTGCTAAACATAAAAATTTCTCTAAACAGAAAATCCAACTAAGCATGCTGAACCATCTTCATAAGTAAATCTCAAGTCATTGGTTTCATATCATCACCTGTAAATTGTTAGTTTACAGAAAAAACATAAGCCGGAGCTCGAGTAGGAAGTCATATTGAAAACGTTGATATATTGAGTAAAGCATGCTCGCATTAATAATATAATATGCATAACGACAATATAAACCATCGACTAAATATTCACAATACTATCATGCTCAATTTTGATGATCTTGCACAATTTTGACAGTCTTGCACTGCTGGCAGCCCACATCGGGGACCCTATCGTAGAGTTCACGGTCTACTCCGACCGTCTGGTCACCTCTTTACGAGTTTGTATTGTGGTCTTTCACTACTAGAAAAAAGACTTTTTGAGTCAACCTTTTTGCGACAGTGGAGTATCCCGTTCGCAAAAAATATAGTTTTTGCGATGGCAAAATAAGCCGTCGCAACACGTATCACTTTTTGCGACGGTATAAAAATCTGTCGCAAAAAATTCTATTATTTGCGACAGCGTCATTTTCCCAACACAAAAGGTACTATGTTTTGCGACGATACAAAAATCCGTCGCAAGAAGTAGGTATCTTTTGCGACTACTACTTTTCCGTCATAAAAAGTACATTTTTTAAAAAATTAATTTATTTTTTAAAATTAAAAAACTCATACCATATTTAAATTTGTAATATTATTAAAATTTAAACATAAATTCGTATTATTTTTAAAATTAAAAAACTCATATTATTTTTTAAATTAAAAAAATTGTATTACTGTTAAGATTAAAAATAAAGCATTTTAGAACATAATTTTTGAAATTTTTTCGTATGATTTAAAAAAGTACTTGAGACCTTTAATTGATGTGTAAAAATTTATACACAAAAGTATTTTATTCTTGGATTAAAAAAGAAGTCTATTTATTGTTGAAATTCATTTTCTTTCTAGTTGCAATTGGACAATAGAAATATATATCTTTTCAACAGTCAAAATGACAAAAAACTTGAATGTGTAATTAAATAAAAATTAATAAATGCGTGATTGAATTCAATCTTTGTGATAGGCACGTACCATTATTGCATGAGATGAGTTACGTCTGTTCGAATTGATCTAAAGTTAATTAACATTATGATTTGGATTAATTTTGAATACTTGTTGTAACATATGTCTAGTCTTATGAGAAAAACCAATTAAAGAAAACAGAAGCAAAAACTAGTGGTAATATTTTAATTTTTGAGACTATCACTTTCCCATTTGCGTTGACGATCTGATTTAGTATTCCTTCTTTATCAAGACCTTATACCCCTTTTCATAAATCCTAAATTCTAAATTCTAAATCCTAAACCCTAGACCCTAGACCTAAACTTCCTAAACTCTCGACAAGGGAGAAATGTAATGCATCGTCTCTCCGCTTCAAACCCTATACCCTAAATCCTAATGCCTACACTTTAAACCCTAAACGGTGCACTTTATGCCCTAAACACTAAAACTCAGACTCTAAACCCTAAACCATGTGCTTTATACACTAAACCCTAAACCCGAATCTCAAAACTTATAAAATCAAAAACCCAAAATTGAATCATGAATCTCAAAATCTAAAATCCAAAATCCTAACCATATCCTGCTTTATGATTTTTTGATTAAGTCCTGGTTGTGGTTTCTTGTTTTTGAATTTGAGCCATGCGATAGACTCATAGGTTCTCGTTATCAGGTATTGGTCTCCTAAAATCAATCCATTCTGGACTCCAAAAATAGTACGTGACGTACTAAATCCTTCAAAATAATATATATGGACAATTAAAGTGTGACAGAGTGATTAGTTTTGAAAATTTATTTGTAGATGTACGTAATAAAATTAGTTAATTTTGATAGACTAACATTAGAATGCACTTGTGAGTTTTAGACAAGTTGCTGACTCGATTATATATAGGTAGATTAACACAAGTAAAGAGTCTAACCGTTTCATTAAAAAAATTAGCCAATTTTGAGTCGACATTTTGACTGTTTGAATTTTTGAACACTGTCTTTGTTATTATTCAAGTAAAATATTAAAATAACTAATTTTTTAATACATTAATTATAGTTTAAAAAATCAATAAAAAATAACAAATTATATAGGAATGACATTTTATTCTGATTTGATAATCACATAATTTGCAAAATATATAATTTATAAAACCATTTAACCACTGCATACCCTCCCAACCTCCCTCTCCCTCTCATTTCACACACAAACCCTAGCTGTGATTGAGACTCCAGTGTTGCGGCTCTGATTTGTGACTAAAAACCATTCTTCTTCGTCATCCACAGCGCATCAACCAGTTAGCCTCGGCAAATATCTCAAGGAGCTACTCCAATGGAGGGTCCCATGTTGTTTTGGAGTCCAGCATTTCTCAACTCCACTTTAGAAGCTTACAGACCATTTTAGGTGATCTGTCGATCTCACCTTTTGGATCTACGCATTGGTTCGGGGGCTTTTGGTGCTAGTGCCATTATCCAAATCATGGAGCTTCCACGTCTAGGCCTCATTTTGGCCCTGTTGTTTTAAACTTCTCACAGTATGGAGGAAGCCCTCGTTGGTGGCCATTCAGGTTTCAAGCGTGTTCCTAGAGAGCTCGGTTAACAGGTATGGTAAAGGGTCACAATGGTTTTGGCCCCTGTTTTCAGCTCCAAATCGCAAATAGCTACAAGATCTAGAACTAGATCTTGTTTCAGGGTCCGGTCCGAGCCGGCCCGAATCTCTCTCTTCATAACACACAATGCCTGGTTCTACCACTGAGGCCCAGTGGCCCGTAGTTGATCCTTTTTCCTGCTGACCTATGGGGTGGATAATAGTCCTACATTTGTTTTCCTTACTTTTTCTGTCTTCTTTAGGTTTGGTTCGATTAAATGATTTTAGAAAGGAATGAAGCCTTCTACTGATGAAGCCATGCACCAACATTGCTGAATGATTCCACTTTTCATGTTTACTGGCTCATTGGGATATGCTTAGATCTTAGATTTGGAGTTTCCAACTTGCTCCATAATCTGATAAATAATTTTTGTGGTCGATTTGAATCTCAATTTCATTGTAAAAAAAAAATATTGCATTTTGAGGAATGATGAATTTGATGCGGCTATGAATCTAAAAAAAAACACAATCACTTCATCGGAATAAAATGAGCCATTTGATTTTGCTATTTTCCCTAAGCCCTTAGCAGTATTGATTCTTTGTATCGAATAGTGCTCGTTGCAGCTTACAATCTGCCATTTGTTCTTGCACAGAAAAATGGATCAGTACCAAAATGTGAGCGGACCTCCTATTGATGAGAATGAGATTAGGATTACAAGTTAGGGGAGGATGCGCAGCTATATCACACATGCCATGACTCTGCTTCAAGTATTCTTTTGCTTCTTTTTATTTGGGTAATTTAAGTATATTGACCAAAAATCGATGACATAGAAATTGATTTAAAGGGGATACTATTTAATTCCCATTAATTGACTTCCGTCTTGTTTTTTTAATAGTTGAATCGATTGACATGTTTAAATAAATATCATGCTGCGACCAAAAATTTAAAATAAAAACAACATGCTGAATTTGGAAGGGATAGCTCGTAGCAATCGCTCAACCTACTATTACGAGTTTTCCATACTTCAACTATCAAATTTCATCAAAAGAATTAAAATAAAACAAAAGAATCAATTCAGTTTTTTTTTATTTTGCTTGCGTGTACTATTGGCCGGTGTGCAAATCTTCAATAAGACTGATACAAAAGGAACTCAAGGTGTTGCAAGAAAAGATTAAAAACATGGAGTACATAGAAGAAATATCTCAAAAGGTGCGGCTGATAAAGAAGAGGCTTGCATGGTCATTGGTGTATGATGTGGACAAGTAGCTTCAAGAGCAAAGTGAAAATAGTTTATTTCGTTTCTACTATATGGAGATGGAGATGCAACTTTCATGAGACAAATACTTTTGTCATCATGGGTTCTACTTTTTTTCTAAACGGTTGTTGCTTCTCTCATACAAAAACATTTGTCTAGATATCAGAAAGCTTTTTGATGGTGAAGTGAGAACTATGAGATGGTTAATCTTGTATTTATTTCGAATTTAGGCTATAAAAGAAAGGTTTGAGGCTAGAAGGAGATCATGGCCAGAAAATAAACTTCATCCAAAATATGGTGAAGCGGGTGAAGTTGCTTGAGCAGAAAATTCACAATATTCATCAGCAGCATATTGAGAATACATAGGTTCTTTGTTTACATTACTATTTTTCCTATCTATGGCTTATTATTCATAATTGAAAAGTTGAAGTATGCCCCTAGGATACCATTCTATTAATGTTTAGAATTTTTACTAGTTCTTTTCAACTCGTTCTTTGATGAAATTTGCTACTGGCAGGTATAGTTACATGGATGTCAAGTTGTGCCATCTACACTTAGGTATGTGCAGAGTAGCTTGCTTTGCTGAAAAGAATAGAAAAAAGTTATGTAGCACGCTCTAGAAGTGGAGTTTAGACATAGCAATTGATTTATTTAGTACTTCTCTGTCAATTTTGCTTGTTTATCATCTGTGATAGCAATTGAAGCAACACTTTGATGAAAAGTGGTAATGGAATAGACACTTTTCCTATTTGGTGTTTCACGTACATCTATTTAGTATGAACTGATGTGCTGCGACTTTGGCTGTTACTTTGTATTGAAGGAGGAAGAGGAGGTGTTATCAGAAAGCCTACCATTCAAAAGATGAATTAGAAAAGATTGCTCGTGAGGTATGGTATCTTTTAGCCCTTTGTAGTAAAGCCAAGGTCACCCTAAAACCATCACCTTCATGAGAAAGAACACTTAACAGAACTAGAGATGCATAATTTTATACTAAATGTTTTTCTCTCGTATGAACATCACCTTGGTGTACAGGAACTATGCATTTAATCCACGATGAGTTTAGGGGTGGAGAAATAACTTAAAATTATTGAAACATGCTAACTTTTTATGAATTTGTGGGTAAAAAGTAACTTAAAATTTTGAAGTTGATTTGAGATATGCTACTAATGAAGACAATTGCTAATGAATCACTCATTAGGATTTTGGTTGTACTAATGAAGGATGTTTGTTCTTCACTTGTTGACTTTGTTTTGCTTTATTTCCTTTTTCAGGTAATGCAAGTGTTCCCCTTGGCCTTCTACAGGTCCTCTTGGGTTTTTACAGCTTGGTTGCAATGCCTCAAGTTGGCAGTGATGAATCTGTTTTGATTTTGGAAAATCGACAAAGGTTTGGTGAAAACTCTCTAAGGCGAGACATCGTCGTTGCTATCGAATATTGTCTTGGCCTGTTATCTTGAGTACAATCATTATCACTTCTTTGATGGAATTTTTTGAAAAATATTGTGGATAACGAAAAGGCTGTGTATTTGTTAGAAGAAACGTTGATCAATACTGCCATGTGTTGAGTTGTGTATGTAAAGTTAGACATATTAATAGGACGTTATAATTTGGATCTCTCGGGATTGAATGAACATTTTTGTATATATTGACTTTATGAATAAAGGATGATGTTGATTTAAAGTTTGTCTAAGCAACTGTATTAATTAGCGATTTGAATTTTTTGATTTTTGCTATGCCTAGAAGCTCAAATGGACAGTATTTTGCATTTAATAGCTTTTGCAACGGTAAAAAGAATGCAGTCGCAAAAGTATAGATCTTTTGCGACGGTCGTTACCCGTGGCAAAAGGTTCATGTCTTTTGCGACGGCTTGCCGTCGCAAAAAGATCCATACTTTTTGTGTTGGCTACATTAGCCGTTGCAAAAAATCCTAGTTTTTGTGGCAGCAACTTTATCAGTCGCAAAAAGTAGGTCTTTTGCGACAACTACTTAGCTATCTTAAAAGGTCTTTTAAGCCATCGCAAAAAATTTTGTGACGGTCACTTGCCGTCACAAAAACTTTTGCCACCCGATCAATTGCGACCCCCACTTTGCCGTCGCAAAAAGTTGCGACGGTTGAATGACTTTTTGCAACGGCCAAGACTTGACGCAAAAAGTCTTTTTTCTAGTAGTGTTTCACCGGAGGAATCGCAAAGACTCCAATGTCGAGTTTACAGGCTTTCATTCCGAGGGGCCATCTCTTACCTAAAGTCCAATGTTCATGCATGCTTATATGTACCATTACTAGTCAAAACTAGATTCAAACAGTAACTGTATGTGGACCAAAAGGCAAGAAATAGGCCGAGTGTATAAAAATTCAAATTCTATTTTTCAATAGGTTACTCGAGTGGATAAAGCTATATAGTCAGATTTACTCTTAAAAATTCTAAAACATTATAATTTATAAGTAAAGGCACTGGGTCCAATGTCAATAGAAACTATCCTCCACAAGCTTTCCAACTATATGTAATAGGTTAAAAATAGAATTCGGACAATACATTCATATCGGTTCATAGTTGATTACCTTATTTTGAAACACTAAAACTCTTTCATCAAATTCAATCGAAAAATTGATTTTGCTCGAATAAAAATAAAATACAAAATATGTATATTTTGAATCTCTATGTGTCTAGTTTCAAATAAAATAAATGGTGCACAATTTCAATACTCGAACTGAAAGTTATGCTCGTTTTATCA
Source organism: Arbutus unedo (assembly GCA_014822125.1). NCBI lineage: Eukaryota > Viridiplantae > Streptophyta > Magnoliopsida > Ericales > Ericaceae > Arbutus > Arbutus unedo. The sequence goes on along the minus strand of JABCMJ010028098.1, from coordinate 1,289 downwards.
AAGTGTGTTAGTGCAGCCGGAACAGGCGCGAATCTGATACAGCTTAATCACGGATTTTTGTAGAATTATCTACATTGAATTAGGCTTTAAAATTTGAACCCAACACAGTAGACACATAAACTAACACTCAATAAAAATTTTAAAGTTTTAGAACCACCCTAACAGAATTTTCAAAATCAAATTATTGCAGTGTTCTATTTTTTCTAGATTCTGTTCTTTGCAAAATAACTTCATTTTGGCCTTCGTTTCTACAACCTAACTATCCAAATCATCCCAAAATCCACACAAAATATGCCCGAATCAATCACACCAAAAATAATATGTGTATATATATATATATATATATCATCGAATTAAACATGATCTACACAATATCTCAATGTAAATCAACATGAAATCCGACCTCACAGGATAAAAATGCAGAAACAGTAAAGTAGTCAAACGGTTGACGAATGCTCCGTGTATAAGGTTGTTCTCGGACTCTAAGTGAAGCTCTCGATGTCCTCTACAACTATCTAGTTGATTGCTTCATATGAATCCTTCGTCTAGGCACCGGTTCTTCCTCCTCAAGCTTTTAGGATTAGCGATCTCTTTAAAAAAACTCCGTATTTTTAATATAAACTGATTTTATGATTTCCTAATCCTTATATAATTAAAGTTTGGTTAGTTACACTAATTCTCTTCAAGTCCCTGACAACCCCGCATCGCACCCCAACATTCTAAACTATTAAAATAAGGTCACAATTAGAATATTAAACTAAAAATTATGAATTCTCAAATAAATAAAATAATAAAAATAAGAGGTCGCACCTCCGGTCCTCACATTTGTACTCTAAACAATAAGTCTAGATATGAAGGACATGGAATCAAACATTGGATATACCAGAATTGATTTCGGGCATAACCAATTAGGGTTATAACACTCCACTCAAGGTTCTGATTGGAACTTCACTCCCCTTCTACATGTTATGAAAATAATTTGAGAAGATATCTATGCTCAAGCCATGAGATGAAGGTCATCCCATTACAGGCCTTCTAAATTTAGCTTAGCATACTTAAGGTAAAACTTGCAATAGAAAGAGAAGAAATGAAAAACATCTTTAAAACTAAAATTGGAATTAGAACTTGTATTTGAAATGTAAGAACCCGCATTTAAAAATTTAATTAAAGAATAGTAAAAGAAAAGTATATTTGATGTAGTTTTTATTTAACTTTGGGTTAAAAAAATAAGTGTTGGGTGTGATAAGTAAAAAGAGGGGGGTTATATAGAGAAGTGTGGGGGCAATTTT
>JABCMJ010028085.1:0-35808 GCA_014822125.1 Arbutus unedo | reverse complement strand
ATAGTATACATATATGCACATATGCTATATGTAAAAAAAATTGCCTTGTCCCCGCCGTGTCCGTATCTCCTTATTTTCAAAAATCTCGTGTCCCGTGTCCGTGTCTGTGTCTGTGTCCGTATCCGTGTTCATATCTGCGTCCGTGCTACATAGTGGAAAACTATTGTTGTGATTACTTCTAACGTTATGTAAGAAGTGGCAATAATCTCAGTCGTGTAGTGAGAGGTGACCTAGTATCCTAAAAGTATCCTATACTAGCTAAAGAGATTGAATTTCAAATTATGGAGCGTTTAGGTAATATTGGACACCTACTTCGAATATCCAATCAATATTGATCATCTATATGGATTCAGCATGCTTGTAGTAATATCCGTGCTTTGTTGCTTCGTTCATTTTGTAACTGTTTTTTCCGTTCATGGTCGATGGTGTTTATACCTGCTGCTATTCATATTTTCCACATCTCCCAAGGAATTCAGTATGGCCACTGTGTTTTACAGGGAATTTCTCAGGTCGTTAAATGTTCTTGTGGAGAGGAATACAAGGTAAAAGTGGGTCTCTGTATTTAACAAAACGCGACATGTGGTCAACTCTTTGTGACTAAAGAGGCTGCTAAAAGTTCTCAACATTCCTATGGACGATAATTTGATGGTTCAACGTAGTCACTCATAACATAGTGCGTACACAAGGCCTGTTTCTTAAAACCTAACTGCAAAGTAAGTGCAATGGAACTACTGAATAAAGAAAAATATGATGAGTTTTTTGCTTTCTTGTTGCAACTGTCATACAATGCCATTATCTATGCTCTATTGCTTTGCTGGTTTGGGAAATGTTTTGCGTCTATTTTTGTAGGCTTTTCATAGTTTCATTATATCTTACGACAAATAACAGGTTAGCCACATAAAGAGCACCCATTGATTTTCTTGTTGGAGAACTTAACCTTGCGAGAATGCCTAATATACTGATCATGTCATTATGCAGAAGTTGACTGTACTTTACTCTAAATTAGATTTTAATTTCTTTTATATGAGTACTTATTGAGTTCCTTCTGCAATTATCCATGAAACCCTCTTGCCAAAGGAAGTAACAAAACGCAAGTAAAAATCAGATAATCTGTAGAGCCTTTAAAGCTGCAGAGATGTGGTGGACTTCATGACCCTCAACACAGGCAATGTTAGGGGTGTCGTGGGGGACCACATCCTCCCTTGTATAACTTTCTTCGCTGCGTAGAAGCATCTCACTGCCATATTCAACAGTATTTTTTAGAATAATAGTCTTGTGAAGGCCAACCAATAGGCCTTCATAGTCCGTATCCCCTTTCTCGCCGATGAACACTACCATTTTGGACAGATCAACACCCCACCTAACAGATAGATACCTGAATGAAATGAAGGAATATATGTTAGATTGGCTGAAAACTCTCTCTCTCTCTCTCTCTCTCTCTCTCACACACACAAAAGCACATACAGACACACACATATACGTGTATATATGTATATAGTCTATGTATATATAAGTATATATAGATGTAAGTATTTTCCCTTGCGGTGAAACTAAAGCATGAGCTTGTTGACTACACAACAGTCAACACAAACCACAAGTGCATTCACACAGGATTAGGTAAATGAGAATAGAAGGTCTTACCTTAGTGCTTGGCCTCTTGACGCAAATAATGGTACTACATTCAATCGTGTTGTGGCATGAGTGTAGACAAGACTGCACCGGAAGCCTCTCATCCGTAGCCTGTGGCGCATTTCGTCGATTGTTCGAGTCTGTCCAGCCCCACATAATAGCAAGGATAAATAAATGATAGCATAATTTTTAGATACGGTACGCTTTATGATCTCTCTCTAGCCTCTTGATTCCTTTTTCTTAACTTTTTTCAACATAATGAATGAACGATGGTATTTAAAAGCTTACATTGGCTCCTGGTTTAATGCTGTAAGAATAGCATCGAGAGCTAAATGCATCTGAATACTCTGCTATATCATCACCATTTTCATTTCCATCTCCTACCCTACCAAGCCTCATCATAATCGATTTAACATTTTCACCAGGCCACTTGTACTCAACATGGGCTTCATAGTCCACATCAGCTATGGAATCTCGCCAAGGATAATACATTTCACTTCCACTGTTGCAGACCACCGCATCAAAATCTTCCAAGCCCACATTGCTACGTCTAAAATTGTCCTTTGCCTCACGTAAGGTTAAACCTGTTAGAAGTACAAAACCTACCTTGCCTATACTCGAGACTGCAGCTTGCATCACATTTTTGGTGACTACTGGCAGGGTCTCAGTGCACACTCCATCCTTAGAGTAACAGTCGGTGGCTATTATAAATAGCTCCTTCCTTCTTCCTGGACAGTATGTAATGCTGGAATTACCATTGGAGGGACCTAATTGGGACAGGATCTCAATCAGTTTGCGTTGCCGATTTGCTGCATCGAGTTCTCCATGGGGCTTGAAGTCTGTATCAACTGAGAATTTCAAAGAAATGTCTTCCACATCCCTTAGGGAGTCGCTCATGGGTTCTTCAGGAGTTGGTATGGTGTGAATACGGGTTGTAGGATGGCGGTTCCTGCAATGCTTGACATGAGAAAGGTAGTTTCTGCAGTGTTCTGGCCAAGAGTAACGGTGGATATACTTTAGCCCATTTTTGCGGCAATCGAGCCAGAGGTTTTTATCAGCTACAAGCTTTAGCAGGGCATCAGCCATGGCTTTCTGGTCATGTGGGTCGATGAGAAGGCCATTGTTGAGAGCCTGATTTAACAAGGAATTTCCAATTAGATTCTTTGAGAAGCTTATTATTGTCTGACATGTTCTCGAAGTTCATGGATAATCGTGGGGGTTGAACCTCAACATATTGAATCCATGCACGGAATAAAATCTCAACTTGTTAGGTTATGGCCCGGGAATTAGCCAGATTTTGGTAGCTTTGCCATTCTTAGCGCTAGAAGAAATTAAATTCTCTGACTTTTACCTTGATAATATCCACAGGGCCGCCATTTTTTGTGGCCACAACAGGCAAACCATAAGCAGCAGCCTGCAATAAGAGGTATATGAACCGCAATTGTAGTAGTTCCTTTGCGACCACAGTAATTCCATTCAGCAGTAAAGTAGATGTGACTAACCTCTATGAGTGTGAGACCAAATGGTTCAACAAGGGCTGGGTTGACGAAAACTCCCTTCAAGAGACAAATCCACGATAAAGTGTTATCGTTAGCAGTGCTATGGTGCAATGGTGCAATGGGAAAGTTGAACAGTTAAGTGACTGTTAAATGTTCATGGAGGCTGACAAGTTGCGGGCATGACATCGTCTTTGATCCTCCCATATGGGATATCCATGTAAAGGTCATTACGTGTATTAGATTGTTAACCACTGATCTAAAAGCTTAAGCTACTAGAGAGGCATAACTTTATTATTGACATTCTCAACGCACCCCCTCACTTGTAGATACTCTCCTCAATGAGCGAGCTAAACATGTGTAAATATTTAATGACTAGGTAGCCGGGGAGGACTATTGCCTGCGCTGATACCACATTAGATTGTTAACCATCTAAAAGCTTAATCTATTAGAGAGAGGCGTCATTTTATTATTTATATTGTCAACGTGTATCATCGATTCACCTTTCATTACAACCTACCTTGGTGATGACTTAAAAGACTTGGTACGATTTTCCTAGAGGTAAATTAGGGAGCATATTAACCTTTGTTTTAGCAGCTAGCTGATAGATCTCTGGAACTTCAGACTGCTTGTGATGCTTGGGATATGCTACCATGCCATACAAGTTGTACTTGTCAATGAGCTTCAGTACAGTTGTGACAACAATTGAACTGCCATTAGACATCTCTTCAATGTCATCTCTGTTACCGAGTATTAGGGTCTGCAATTGTGATTTGTAATCATCCAAAAATGTTGCTTAGACATATAGTTTGTTGATAACTGTTACATATTGAAGTGGCATGTAATTTTACCAAGTTGGCTAATTCTTTGAGTGGTTGGCATTCGCCAAAAGCCTTGAGCAATGTGGTCACATTTTTCTTGGGGTCTGGACGAGACAAGGCGAGGATCATAGGCTTGTGAGGGTTTGTGAAGAATTTTGTTATCTGAAACAGTATAGACAAAAGGTAAGAAGGATTTATTCATGATTAATTGATCAGAGACAAAAAGATTTCATTTTTCCGCAAGATCTGGTCGTTTGAATAATTCCAGTACAGCTGCTATGCTAGAAGAGAAGAAAAGGGTGCCCAACCTCGGACCATATCAGAGGCATGTGCCTTTTGCTTTGAGTTTTATTGGGGTCAATCGACATCTTTAGATCTCCATCACCTTCCAGTGAATCTAGTGCTGTAACATAGCTGAAGTCCATTCCTGGTGGTATAACCTAGTTTCATGTAATGATCAGGATAAATAAGTCCAGCTTAGGTTATAAGAATGACAAAGCAAAAGAGATTGTACATACCACCATCCTTGGCATGTACCGCCCAAGGCAACTCACTCCACGCCTTCTTCTAACCCTAAGCTTCCTCTCCAGCTTGATATCAAAGCCATCGTACAAACCCCATTGCTCTTCGATCTCTTGCCTCGTGCTAGTTACCACCATTTCAGCAGCATCCAACCCCATCTCTTCGGCTTCAATCCTCCTCATTATCTTGTACGTTGAGTTTATGTCCTCCCTCGACAACTTCCCTTGTCTAAGCAACTGTTCCAACTTGTTCCGCCCCAAGGAGTGTCCTGTTAGCACCATCGGCACATTCAAGGCCCCGGACAAATGTGCTGCTACCTCTCCTGCATCAGCATAGTGACCATGAATCACATAAGGCCATATCACCTTTCCCTCGTCAACTTCTTCCCCTAGAGCTCTTGCCATGTTGACAATATGACTTAGAGCCCCATCGACAAATTCAGGTATGTAAGGCCAGAGTGACTCTTTTTGAAGGTACCTGTGGCCAGTGTTCTCAAAGTTACATACACGTTTCGGTATATTGGTTAGCACTAGAAGTGGGAAGTACTTGCACAGAAGGTTTTTTATTAGCTACATAAATCCATTGTGGTAATGTACAGTGGATTGAACTTGCGCTGTATTTGGAAATTGTGAAAGGCAAAGAGAACATAAGAAGACGAATTACGAAACGTATTAAATTCCGTCTTTGGTCTTTTAAAAGAACCAGAAAACAAAAGAGAACAAAATGACTCCTTTTTTATTCTAAAGAAAGATGGAAAATGGAAGGAAAAGGTACCTTGCAAGAGAAGTGAAAGAAAAAGGCAGGAAAATTGAAGAGGAAAATAGCATTCTACTTCTTCCTGGATTTTTCTTTCCTCCACCAAACAAGGAACCAAACATGGGAATGATGTAAAATGATTTGTTTGTTTCCTCTGTATTTTTTTCCTTTAGGTCCCAAAGACACCCTCATAGTTTAGAGAGGTAATGAACGGAAGCGTATGTATTTACTTATCGCAAGGTCCACATGGGATCCGAATGATGTAGGCACCACAGCTACCAGTGCCATCAGATGGGCATGACAGCATTTCGATGGGCTCACCATAGCCACAATCGACCTCTGATGAGGTGATTTGTCTTGTGAGAAGGTCTACACGATAGACACCTTTCATGTTGGCTAGTGCTCGAGCAAGCTCTACGATATATTTCACCTGCACATACATACAAGGAAATTGTCACCAATATGTATAAAGAAATGCCAAAAGTAGGACATTTGTACGTATTGTAATTCTTCATTGTAGGGCCCTGGTGGGAAGCAATGAAGTAACTTTGCAAGGGCTCAAATCTTTGATAGTAATAGTGCTTGAATGTTGTCATCCTGTAGCCATTTTACTACCTGACCACCAGTATCTGAATCTCTTCCAAGTTCCATATCTTCCCCACGTACCAAACCATGCAGACTACATAAAAAAGTAAGCATTATATCAAACTCAAAACCATTCGAATGCAATCACCATCACTGCATGTACTACTTTTTCTCAGAAAAGGATCCAGAAATGAAAATGAAGTCAGTAACTCATGCTAACTTCTTTCCTTCTATTTGGTCACTTTAGGAAAATTGAAGAAAATCACTGTCCATTTGCCCAAATATCTGTTGCTTATTCTGAGAAAATTGATAACTTCATTCGTCCTTTTGCTTAACAAATCAAAGACCCTCAAATAGCATAAGGAAATTTAAGTAATTGATGAAAATTAGAATCACCATAATTAGTACTAATTGCATGTACACACTTACCATTGTGAATACAGTTCTGTGGCACAATAAACATCTATTCAGTTATAGACAGTTCATCTTCCTAATGAAATTGTTTAATGATTATAGGAATTGCTTGGAGCCTATTGTTTTGATAGTTGGAGCAACAGGTGTGTGGGATTTAGAACTGCAGAAAAACTGTAAAAGAACTAGGATAATGCTGGTGCCATGACTCACTGTGCTATGCACTTCGTGATTCCCACTTTCTGGTCTTTTCCAGTTTCCTTGTCTTTGTAAGTGTTTTTGTGTCTGTCATTTCTAATTCAACTGATTGTCCGACCAATTCGAATACCAACTGACATGACCATATTAAGTCTTACTTTAGTTTCTATTTGGATCTTAAGAATTATACCAAAGTAACATGATAAGCTGAGTACCTGATGAGGATAATGTAGAGGTGCCTAGCTTTATTATCGTCATCTGACCATATTTGCATGTCTGAGTTTATTCTTGAAATTTTGTCCGATAGAGAGTCAGATTGATTGGCATCGCCCTTCTCCTTCTCACCTTCAGACAGCTCTGAAAGGTCTTCTGCAGCATCATTACGACCTTTCTCACGCTCTATTGTTTGTTTTGTATGCCTTTGTGTATCATCACAAGCTATCTGCAAAGATGGTATGTAAGTTTTCCTTTTCCATGTTTCAAGTCTGGAAAACCACCAACTGCTTGTAGTCCAGATGGTTCATTAAATCGACACAACAAAAAAAAAAACCTATTGAATTGGGAAGAAAGCTACTTCATTTGTGTTTTTATATCAAGTTGGCAGGTTTATCAGATTAATGAAACCTACTTTTAGCAAAAAAAATTGGTTTGTTGGTTTTATTTGCTGGCTTAGCTGCCTTTGATTTAGAGGTTTATCGAAGGGTTGGTCAACTGGCATTTTAGTTTTTCATATTTCTAAGTAAGCTTTTCTTGTGATTCTTTGGTGAATAACCCAATAAAGAGGCCAAACAACCCAACTGCTCATAGATGCAGCCGTGGCTGCCAATCCAAAAACCACCGTGAAGGGAAAGACTATCCCCGCTCGGACCACATTCCTTACCATGTAGCTCATTGATCTCCATGGGTTCTTTACCCAACAATGCTTTGGAATTGACGCTCGAATATCTCCTAATTGGTGGGGAGAGTCTGACTTGAGAAGGGTTGGGATTGAGGGAGATGAGTCTTGTTCTGGGTCGAGAGGGAGAGTGAGAGGGAGAGGGAGAGAGAAAACTTCAGTACAATCCTTCTGATCTCTTTGTATATGATGACTGCTATTTCTCTGATCCATCCTCCAGGCAATTTTGGACAATACTCACCGAATTTCCCAAACGACAAGTAGAAAGAACACACCATATCCACTAAATCTCAAAAACTGAAAACAGATGGTTGCCTTGCATTTTTGTGGGGGTCAAGAATCTGAATTGGTTTGAGAACAGATGGTTGCCTTGCATTTTTGTGGGGGTCAAGAATCTGAATTGGGTGCAAGAATATCGTCATATGTCGAGGAAAAGTTTATACTCTTCCAAACGGATAAAATTTAGACCTTGAATATGATTTTCGGGATCTAAAGCTGCTAACAAATATCGGGTATGACAATCCAAATTGTCATATTCAGTCTAAATTTTGTACCTTTCATTTGAATCCTATCAAATAGGGCCTATAGGTGAAAACAAAGGAATGCCAATCCCCCCTTCATTTTTCATATGGGTTTGAGTCATTTGGGGTCCACAGCTATGATAATGCTGAAAATGTGGCAAAGATAATTCAGAGGAGCTTCAGCAGCTGCTCGTTTGATGGAAAACTCAAACTTTTGTTTTTTAACCTCGCTCTAATTGTCTCATGGAGTCTCAAAACAGAGTTCTGTTTCACCTCTACCATAATTCTCTTTCAAAACAAAGTTTTCGACCCTCAATTTTTAATGCTCCTGAGGTGAAGGGAGTATGAAGAAAACACAGGAAGAGAGAGATGGTGGAGGTGGTGGGCATAAGGAAGAGAGAACACGAGGAGAGAGGGCGGTGAGAGGGGAGTCTATGCAGTTGCGCCCGAGAAGAAAGTGGTGGTGGTGGATGGATTGAACGGAGTTGGTGGCCATGTGGAGAGAGAGAGAGAGAGAGAGAGAGAGAGAGAGAGAGTAATGGTATTATGAAGTTAGTATTACATCCTTCAAACTGGTCAAATATTGATTTTTCTTCAAGAAAAAGAGACGAAAGTTAACGATTGGATTTGATTAAAACAATCATGTAAATATAATGTTAAAATCGAGTCAATTGAAGTCTCAGGGATCAAAATAGAATTAAGTGTTAAAATAGTGGGACTGTTTAAGTAATTTCATAAAAAGAGGATAGGTTGGTTATGTGTGAAGAACTTAGTAATTATTGTGTCTCGTAGGTTCTTGAATCTTACTATGCCGAATGCATTAAGTTGGTAAAATCTTCCAGTCGTAGTTTCCCTTTTTTTAGGTGAAGCCTCACTCTCTCACACAACTCACTCTTCTATCTTTTCTCACAGCGTGTCTTGTTAAAATAAGAAAATAAAGATGCCAAAAATAGTTACAAATCTCACACATCATTCCAATTCCCTTATTTTGTGGCTCTGCATACATCAATTCAAAACAAAAACCTAGCGCCTAGGCCCGACTAATCGGGGACTAGTCCGTTTTTATTATTGTAAAAGATGTTTGCCCTCTCCTTAGAGTTTGAGTAAGAAATGACATACAAATTGGCAAGAAATGAATTAAGACCAAAATAACACTAACTAAAAATTAATTAGCAATATATAACCAGTCAAAAATAAAGTTTGAAGTTTGAAGTTCAAAATCAAATAAAATTAAGAAACTAACTCAAGAAATTCCAAAATTCATTTAAAATAATAATTATTTAAGTCAAATCTTTTTTAAAAAAAGTCTACAAGTAAACCTATCGATTAACCGGGATAGCCAACTAGTCGTCGCCTAATTGCCAACTAATGCCAAAATACCTAATGTACATCTAAAACATAATGTCGCAGTGTCAAACTATCAATACCTAGCGTTGACTAGGTCGACTTTTAGAACAGTGCAAGTTTCATAGAGTTTGGTGATCTCACGTCCTTGAAAAGACCTTGTACAAGGTAGGATCATAATTGAACGTATATAGCACTACATTTTTATATTCACCAAGCAATGTAGGACTCTTGACCACCCATTTAGACGTCCATCGAGACTCACATCCGAATGTTTGACCTCACAAATCGCATCACAACCTAGTTGAGATGTCATGATAGACCCTGCTTAGGAACACAGGTCACTGTATATGGGGTCGAGATTTCTCCCTCATTTTCAGTTGATTCAGGCTCAGATACCATTTGTAATGATTTGGTCATGCTTTGTATAATGTTATCCACTTTGGCTGTTCAGACTCCATGGACTTGTAGGTCAGCCATTCCTATACTGTTATAGGAGGAATATGCTTAATTGTGAAGTTTCATTAGATTTTGGCGCATTATTGTCCTTAAAAGGCATTGTACAAGATAGGGTAATGATATATTTGATAAACTATTGAACTTTTGCATCCACAAAGTAATGTGAGAACATTAAGCACACATTCGGACATCCACAAAGACTCCCTCCCGGACGTACAGCATCACAAATGGCACCATAGTCTACTTGGCGTGTCAAATTGACTCTGTTTTCGTTCTGTCTTCCTTGAGTGGGTCTCTCTCCTTTTCAATCTGACTTTGACGAATTTTGCCCAAACCTTATTGACCTTCGTCACCTTCCATGACAAAAACAACAACCAATTAATCCCCCCCTTTGTATATATCTATAGTTATATATGTGTGTGTGGTTTTACACCCAAAATTCGTCCACCAATAAGAAGGCACCATGTTGCAAAAACCATAGATTTTTTGCACACAATCAAGTCAAATTGTCGGACCATTAATAGATTACTCCCTAGCATGTTGTAATTAGAACACATTTTTTTATGATTTTTTAGTTGTTTGAACTCCAATTTTGAAAAGAGAATAATGTTTCTCGACGAATTTGAACATTCTAGATCCATTCGCCTGGTCAAAATTTGAAATTTTACTTTGGGAGGTTGAAGCAAGATGACAGACATGTACATGAGTTCTATTATTCGACTGACGACTACTAGTTACACAATTTGAAAGCCACAGATGGAGTACATGCTATTCTGCAAGGATCTTTACGACACTTGGACTGGAAAAGTGCCAAATCTATAGGCATCAGGACGGGGATCGGAAGAAACTCAATCGAAAGACGATTGGATTGATCTGACAACTTGTTGGACACAGGGTGTTCCATCACTTAGCCAAGGAAACTTGCACTTATGTCATGGACAAATATGGGGCCAATGTACCATTCAAAGAAAATGTAGAATATGGCCCTATTTATGAGTATGCTTATGAATTTAAAGCTTTGAGTAGGAGTTCAATCGCGAGGCACACTAATGAGTTTTGAAATTTTGTTAACCAGTTAGAAAGTGTTGAGCTAAAGTTTGATAATAAGACACAAGCATGTGGATGGAAGAGGAGGTAGCAATACATTCCACTTGATGATTGATCACTGCATTCGTTATATATCAAATGAGCTATTGGATCAATGATTACAAGTTCATTTCCTAGGGGCATATAGCGAATATGGCCTTATGCATTGTAATTTGACGTTTCTCCTTTACCTCATTGCTTCTTAGTTCCCTACCAAACCATTAGGAGACATTGGTGGCTTATCTCAGCAACTCTGGGCCAAATAACAAGATAAACATTGGCATGGTTAATGATGCCTTGGTCAGCGAGTAAGTATGGAAGAAGAAGGGTGCTGTCAACTAAGACAGAACGAAGGCCCTTGTTATCGAAGAGAGGGGTAGAAGCCAAGGGCAGGAAACAGGTGTTCCAATAGAGGATGATCCAGATCGACAAGTCGCTAGATACCTACTTTTATTGGGACTAGAAGGGGTATGTCAAACGAAAGTCCCCTAAATATGAAGCATCCACGACGAGTGAGCAAGAATTAGAAGCAACAATGGTTCCTATCTCCGATAACGAATTAGCATTTACAGCCACGACAAGTGGAGAGACATCAGACTGGGTGCTTGACTCAGGGTGTTAACTATACATGTGTGCCCACTAACAAAGCTTTGCAAATGATGAGGCATATGATGAGATATTTGTACTGGCCAACCATTCAACTACTAAAAATATTGGCAAAGTGACAATAATATTTCGTATTTCTGACGAAATACCATAAGACAAATAGACATTTGACATGTGCCACGATAAGAATCTCATTTATCTTGGGTTGGTAGATTTAAAAGGCCATGGCATCTCCACGAGCGGAGGCATTCTAAAGGTTTCCAGGGAGACCATAAAGTGCTATAGGGTCACCTATACAAGTTGAAAGAGATTGTTGCAATAAGAGGAGTTGTTCTCAATTATGGGTCCAATACTATAAGGAGAAGGCGAGGTGAACAGAAGGCAAGACAGTCACACATGCACACAGATAGTCATGGGAGTATCACAGGGCCGAAGGCGATTACCGAGTGCAAAAAAAAAAGGATTCATAGGTGTGCAAAAGCTGTAGAAGGTTCATAAGGAAGCTCAAAGCGCTGAGATGACGTCGTTTGAAAATCTGTACAACATCAGCAACCATGACAATGACGAAGAACCGAGTCTCATTCGCTCAAAACTTGATCAGTGATAGCGACCCCTCAAGAAAAATGTACAGAGGAAGTGGAGCGGAAGATAGTCGGCAAAGAGGTAATCTTTGCTTTGCATCCAGACAGGTGGTGTGGGCGCCCCTGTGACAACAAAAGCAGATACCTCAGTTTGGAGGTTTGGCTAGGCATTCGCTGGAAAAGACAGTGGGCATCTTAACAAAGGGTGCGAGCACTCCGGTGAGGGAGTGCATGCTATATTGTAATATGATAAATTCACAAATGGTGGTCAATAGCGTGTAGCAAACATGGAGTGGAGGGGGTGATTTGTTCGAATTCCCCTCCCATGTGTGAGTGGCGAGGGAGAAGGTTGATGCTCATACTTGGTAGGCATTTTGGACTTTTCAATCCACGACCAAATCTGGAAAGATACTCATGCATGGAAAAGCATTTTATGCTCTTGGAAGTTTTTGGTCTCATTTTTGTTAGATATAAATTTGGACGCCTCTCATTCTAAGCAAAGGTGAAACAGAATTATAAAGGTTGAGAGAGAGAGAGAGAGAGAGAGAGAGAGTTGAGTGTTGTTCTCCATTTTTTCTAATAATAGTGAAAATCCCATTTCTCTCTGCGGAGTTGGTATTAGAGGCCAAACAATGTATACTATTTATCTCCGTGTGTAAGTGTGTCTCTCCGATCCACAACACTAATCTTCTAGCCTCTCTCATTGATTTTGTTTTTGAGTTCACTGATTTAATTATTTCTGATGGATAAATTTTCTGTTGGAGGGAAAAAATTGTATCATCTCAGCCCATCCCATTGATTTGACCATTGTATAAGAAGTTGTATCCTCTTTAGTCCACCCTTAAAAGAGCATAATCCTACTGTTCAGTCCATTTTTGGGCCATTCTTCGGCTCATTTTAGTGATCACATATTTTAGACTTCGTTGACAACATTAGCCCATTTTGATGACCAATACTGGATATCGCTTGATCAATACATGTACGTAGAGAGAGAGAGAGAGAGAGAGAGAGAGACCTGTTTCTTTTTGCGGGCAAGATGCCAAATACGCCAGCACATATTCTCAAGTCTATTGTTGCGTTCGCGAGTATTCCTTGTTGCTATTACCTGTGAATAAGTAGTATCAACTCCACATGTTATTTTCCACCTCATCTCCCTTTAATTTGCATTCTACTCAAACGTATTTAAAAAACAAAAGTCATAAAAAATCATCTCACTGTTTGTTTAAAAAAAAATCTTTAGGAGCTACATAAGAAAGACTTGCAAAATGGAGAATTTGCACAGAATATGAAACTTGTATATACTAAACTCTATATTAAACTTTAGATATCAAAATATAAGAGCAATTTCAACCCAATCGTTTTACTTATTTTGAAGAGCCACATAAAATTCCATCCGGACTAATGTACATGCTCTTACAACAACACTCTTTAATTATCTCAATCCCCCTTTGTTTCTCTATCACTACTTTACTTTTTTACTTTCCATATTCTTGTAAACTCCCTTCTATTTCCTCGACTATCATCAGTCTGCTATCATTTAACCTCACATTCAATTTCTTCCTACTTTTGTGGACTGATATTTCAAAAGACCACCACAGAGGGCGATGGATTTTAGATGAATTTGGATATGCCTCATGAGAGAGAGAGAGAGAGAGAGAGAGAGAGAGAGAGTGCGTGCGTGTGTGTGTGTGTGTTGAATAGTGCCTTAAATTTAATGGAGGATCATTTTTGGACAGTGCCCCGAACTACCAGTAATGACTATTACTATCGGTAGTAAGTGCAGATTGATTTTTTGGCCAGTGTTTGAAACTACTGGTAGTGACTATTATTACTAGTAGTAAGAGGATGCACGAGAATCCTAGTGATAAGATTTGAGAGATTTGTTTTCCTAATCTATTTAAGATAGTATATATCCTTATCTATTATTTAGAAGATTTGTTTTTCTATTATTTAGGGATTGTTATTTTTTCCTATTGTTAGGGTTCCCTATAAATATGAAAGATATGGTTCCATAAAAGATATCCTAGAAAGAAGCTAGAAGAGATTTACTTGATTGACACCTCACATTAGGGTTTCAAATCATAGCCGGCCCTTGTAATCTCTCTTGATTATAGTGAAATCTATCTTTCTCCTCTCGTGGATGTACGTTTAAGCTATTCCATACTCGGAACCACTTAAATCTCCGTGTCTTTCTATTTTCTTGTTGATTATATTTGTCATAACAAATTAGTATCAGAGCTTTGGTGATCGATCCATCGATTATGGTTATGACAGCTAAGTACGGAGTTCATAAGTTTGATGGGCATAGTAGCAGCTTCAGTATATGGAGAGTGAAGATGAAGGCTTTACTAGTTTAACAAGGTTTGCAGAAGGTTCTACTTGGATCTGCCAAGAAGTCAAGAACAATGTCAGCAGAAGATTGGGAGGTTCTTGATGAGAAGGCACTCAATTCGATTTAGTTTAGTCTGGCAGATGATGTGTTTCGCGAGGTTGAGGAGGAGACTACAACAGCGGGATTATGGTTGAAATTAGAGAGTATCTATATGACTAAATCATTGACGAATAGGCTATATCTGAAACAACGCCTCTACACGTTTCGTACGAGGGAAGGTACACCAGTCAGAAATCATCTTGATGAGTTGAATAGAATCATTATGGATTTGAAAAATATTGATGTTAAAATTAAGATGAAGATCA
Source organism: Arbutus unedo (assembly GCA_014822125.1). NCBI lineage: Eukaryota > Viridiplantae > Streptophyta > Magnoliopsida > Ericales > Ericaceae > Arbutus > Arbutus unedo. Next base: position 21,201 of record JABCMJ010028085.1, on the reverse strand, counting down.
AGCTCTAATTATTCTGTGTTCCTTGCCCTTATCTTATGAGCACTTTATTACTAATCTACTCTACGGAAAGGATACAATCTCAATAGAGGATGTCAAATTTAGTTTATATTCTAAGAAATTGAGGAAGAATGTGTTTGGTGAGACTGAGGAGTCTGGTGAGGGGTTGTTTGTACGAGAGAGAACAATATAGAGGAATAATGAGAATAGAGGGACATCTAGATCTAAGTCGAAAAACAAGAACAAAATTTGTAGTTTTAACTATAAAAAAAAGGCCACTATAAGAGCGAATGTATGAAACCGAAAAGGGATAATAAGGAGGAAAAGTAGTTGCTGGTGTTGCGGAGGATTCTGATGGGCTGAAAAATATTTTATCAGTTTCAGCCGGTGATGTTTGTTTGGATACGGAGTGAATTTTGGATTCTGTTTGTTCATATCACATGTGTCCGATTAAAGATTGGTTTAACACCTAGGAATCGGCACATGGTAGTATAGTTTTGATGAGCAACAACATGGCCTGCAAAATAGTTGGGCTTGGACCTATTCGGATCAAGATGCATGATGGTATTATGAGGACACTATCAGATGTTCAAAATGTTCCGAATTTGAAGAAAAACTTTATCTCTTTGGATACCCTTGATTCAAATGGCTGTCGGTATACAACTGAGGAGTTTTGAAGGTCTTGAAAGCTGCGTTGGTTCTTATGAAAGGTCAGAAGGTGGGTAACCTCTATGTTCTACATGGCAGTACAGTTTCAGGTGCTGTAGCAATAGTCTCATCATCGAAAGTATCATATGCATATTTGACTCAGTTATGGCATATGCACCTTTGGCATATGAGTGAGAGAGGGATAACATAATTGAGCAAATAGGGGTTGCTCTGTGGACAGAAGATGGAGAACCTTGAATTCTGTGAGCATTGCGTGTATGGCAAGCAGTGCAGGGTGAAATTAAACACAACTATTCGTTGGACTAAAGGTACGATGGATAATTTGCATTCAGATCTTTGAGGTCCTTCTTTTGTTAAATCTAATGGTGGCTCTCGCTTGATGAATGACTATTCTAGAAAGGTTTGTGTATACTTTTTGAAAAACAAGGGCGGAACTTTTGTTACATTCAAATGGTTTAAGGTCATGATTAAAAAGCAAACACGTAAGGAGATTAAGAGATTGAGAACTATCAATGGTCTAAAATTTTATTCCAGAGAATTCAAAATATTTTGTAAGGATGAAGGCATCGTGAGGTACCACATGGTGAGAAAAACTCCTTGGCAGAATAGTGTGGCTGAACGGATAAATTGGACTCTTCTACAGAAGGCTCGTTGTATGTTATCCAATGCATGTTTGCGTAAAGAGTTATAAGATGAAGCGGTTTCCACTAGTTGTTATTTGGTGAATCGATCTCTATCAACTGTCATTGAGTGCAAGGTTCCTATAGAGGTTTGGTTCTTTGACTGACTACTCAAATTTGAAGGTGTTTGGTTGTCCTACTTTTGCTCATGTCAATGAGGTTAAGCTTGAGCCTAAGGTCAAGAAGTGTGTCTTCTTGAGTTATGGATCCGTGGCGAAGGGGTATAGATTATGACTTTCTGATGGAAAGTCATCCAAACTTCTTATCAACAAAGATATGACTTTTGATGAAAACTCTATGATCAAAAGAAAGACAAGTACTGATGTTCAAGACAATGGTGAGAGGATTCTGAAGCAAGTGGAGCTAGAATGTGAAACTTTGAAGGGGAGAAGAACAATGATCAGTCAGTTAAGGAAGAGGTTCATGATTCTGACACAGAATGGTGCAGAGCAGTATCAATCATACAGTATTGTGAAAGATAGGCCAAGGAGGGAGATTCGCCTACCTCAGAAATATGCTAATGCAGATATGGTTGCTTATGCGTTGTCTATAGCAAAAACAGTGGAGTATAAGGAGTCTTTTTCCTACCGTGAGGCTATCACGGGAAATGAGGCTACACAGTGGACTATTGCTATGAATGAAGAGATCGAGTCTCTTCATAAGAATCGAACTTGGGAGTTGTTGAAACCGTCTAAGGGGAAGAGAATTATTGGCTGTAAACAGGTTTACAAAAGAAAGACACACATTCCGGGAATGAAAGATGCAAGACATAAAGCTCAGTTAGTAGGAAAAGGCTATAGTCAATAGGAGGGAGTGGACTTCAATGAGGTATTCTCACCAGTTGTTAAACATAGTTCTATTCGTGTTATGCTTGTCATTGTTTTGTATTTCGACTTAGAGCTGGAGCAACTTGAATTCAAAACTGCATTCTTGTATGGTGAGCTTAGGAGTAGATTTATATACATCAACCGGAGGAATTTGTAGTTTCTGGTAAGGAAGATTCCGTTTGCTTGTTAAAGAAATCTTTGTATGGCCTTAAATAATCACCAAACAATGGTATAAGCGGTTTGATACATTCATGATGGGTTAAAATTACTCTAGGAGTGAATATGATAGTTGCGTGCATTTCTGGAAACTTCCTGACGGTTCGTTTATCTATTTGCTCTTATATGTTGATGACATGTTAATTGTTGACAAGGATACGTCGGAGATCAATAGGTTGAAGAAATAGCTTAGTGGAGAGTTTGAGATGAAAGACCTAGGTACAGCAAAAAAGATTTTAGGTATGAAATTTAGGAGGAATCAAAAGGCTAAAAAGTTATACTTGACTCAGAAGGGTTATTTGAAAAAAATATTTGAGCGCTTTGCTATATAGAGTTTCAAGCCTGTGTCTACTCCAATGGCTGCGCATTTTAGACTTTCTACAGATTTATCACCATAAACAGAGGATGAGATGAAGCACATGTGAAAGGTTCCAACTAGTGCTGTTGGGAGTCTAATGTATGCTATGGTATGTACTCGTCCAGATATTTCACATGTTATTAGTGTGGTTATTTGGTATATGGCAAATCCAGGGAAGACACATTAGGAGGCAGTGAAATGGATACTTAGGTATTTGGGAGAAACTGTGGATGTTGGTTTGGTATTAGATAGGAATGCTGGTAAATGTGGACTTGCTGTTGGTTATGTGGATTTTAATTTTGCTGGAGATCATGACAAGAGCAGATCCTTGACGGGATATGTGTTCACCCTTTCAGGCAATGCTATTAGTTGGAAAGTTACATTGTAGGCTGCAGTTGTGTTGCCCACTACAGAAGCAGAGTATATGGTGGTGACTGGAGCTGTTAAGGAGACATTGCAGATGAGGGGACTTCTTGGGAAACTTGGTCTAAAGTAGGATGGAACTGTCGTTTTTTGTGATAGTCAAAGTGCTATACATTTGACTAAAAATCTTATGTACCATGAGTGGACAAAGCACATTGATGTCAAGTATCACTTTATTCGAGATATCATCTCTCAGAAACAGGTTGAGGTGAAGAAGATAGGCACGACAAAAAATCCAGCAGATATGATGACTAAACCCATTCCGGTTGTTGAGTTCAAGCTTTGCTTGGACTTAATTGGTGTTCGTAGTTCCTGATTGCCCTTCGGGGCTTTGGAGGAGAGAGAGATGCGAGATGATGGCTCATTGGTGATTGAGTTCAGAGGAATTTAAGTCAAGATGGAGATTTGTTGAATAGTGCCTTGAATTTAATGGATGACCATTTTTGGGCAGTACCTCGAACTACCGGTAGTGATTGTTACTACTAGTAGTAAGTGTAGACTAATTTTTTGGGCAGTGCCTGAAACTACTGGTAGTGATTGTTACTACCAGTAGTAAGGGGATGCGCGAGAATCCTAGTGATAAGATTTTGGAGATTTATTTTCCTAATCTATTTATGATGGTGTATATCCTTGCATATTCTTTAGGAGATTTATTTTTCTATTCTTTAGGGATTATTATTTTTTCCTATTGTTAGGGTTTCCTATAAATATAAAAGACATGGTTCCCTAAAAGATATCCTAGAAAGAAGCTTAAAGAGATCTACTTGATTAACACCTCATATTAGGGTTTCGGATCATAGCTGACCCTTGTAATCTCTCTTGATCATAGTGAAATCTCTGTCTCTCCTCCCGTGGATGTACATTTAAGCTATTGTGTATTCGGAACCACGTAAATCTCTGTGTCTTTCCATTTTCTTATTGATTATCTCTTCTTATTTATCGTATTTGTCATAACAGAGAGAGATTGTGAAAATGGATAATTTTTTTCATAGTTTTTTTCATTTCGTCTTAATTGAAATAAAAAAAAAATTAGTGGTGTATGTGTATAATCTGTTTTTGATTCATAAACTGAGGCACACAAAGAGGGATTTTGGGTATAGGTTCAAAAAAGAAAAGAGGTTGGATGGGGTTTCTAATGAGAGGATAGAGGAGGATAAAAGGAAACTGGATCTTGTAGTTACCATAGAAGTGAGGGAGAAAAATGAGGTGAGGAGATAAATCTAGATTGTGTTTTCAGTACTGATGATGATTGAAGACAGAGGAACTAGGGATCCTGTAGTGGAATTAGTGCACCTTGATAGATTATACAGAGTTTCATCAGCATGTCTCATCTATTTAGTTTATGAATTGGGTTGAGTAGATCATTAAAATCCAAGATTATGAACTGTAAATAGGGAACTAATTTAGTGCTTACAAATTTGCATGAATAATAGTTGGTTATTTGTTCTAAGACAAATTCTCCTTCTTTTAGATCTCCATTGCTACTTATAAGAATAGTTGAGTGTTCGTATGAAGATAATCGAGTGAATTTTTTGTTGCGTCTTTCATCCCTTTGTTGATTTGATGTGTCATGAGATTGGGTGGCACGTCTGTTTGTTCGGCGTGATTGGCACTGCAATCTGAGTGGTCGTTATCTTTCATCTTTAGGCCTAAATAGTAATATTGATCCAAGCCTCCTTGCTCGTTGGACCAAACAGCAGCTATAGGTTAATAAGTCGCTTGTGCGTGACTGATACGGATGTCGACAATATAAGAGATTCACCTCTCACAATTGTTCCTTAGCTTGTTGTTGTTCGAACCGGGCCGTTTGTGTTAAGATGACACCAAACTAACTAGATGATGAGGTGAGTTAGTTGATTGATATTTTGACGTCATTTGCGTCCCAATGGCTACGCCCCTCACATTTAATGTGATGTGCGCCTTGCAGTCCTTTCTAAAGACTGCACACCTTGGCACCATGTTCTAGGTGCACAAGTCTTCGGCCCTGTGACACTTAAGGAGCCATGGCATCATTACGCCCAACACACCACACCACACACCTTTTTAAAGGTGCTAAGGAACAAGTCATCGACCCTATGTCATGTGACAGGAGCCATGGTATCATTATGACCAAACACAATGCATTGTGCACCTTGACACCATGTGTTAGGCAAATAATCAGTCTTGTCACATATGACAAAAGCCATGGCATCATCACTCTTGAACTAGCATCATTATGCTCGGGGAATAAAGGATTCGTCACCGAAAAAACATAGGATGTTAGCACACGATGCCCTAAGATGATCAGAAGCCTTGGCACCTTGTGCCCAGGGAGCAAGCTTCATTTTTAGGCAGAAGCAAAGGTTGTCAGCACATGATGTCTAGTCTCCATGCCTCATGATGAGTAGAAGTCTCAGCACCATGTACCCGAGGAGTAAGCTATGTTTTCAACCGAAGCAAAGGTTGTCAGCACATGATGCCCAATCTTCATGCTCTGCAATGAGTAGAAGCCTTGGCACCATGTGCTAGGGGAGCAAGCTTCATTTCCAATAGAATTAAAGACTTTTGGCATACGAGCTCAGTCTCTACGCCTAGTGACAAGCAACAACAAACTAAGAGTTAATTGTGAGATGAATAAATCTCGTCGATGATCCGAAGATGTTCAAGAACCAACAAGCCACCCACCTATAAAATAAGGCCTCGTCCAATTATTTTGTTATTTTGAACAACAACCATGTTGGAAATTAACCGTCTCGGACATCAACCGTCTAAGGCAAAAACTATCTAGGACAATAACTATCTAAGTCAACGACCGTCCTAGATAGCAACTGTCTCAAACTACCAACTTGCTAATATTGGGTCTTGGATGGTTGTCACCTTAGATTAGATGCCAACCTAGTCTGTAATGTTGACCAATGCAAAAATGCGTACGGTTCAATCCTATGATACATCAAATCATCCATTATTTAGGGGCAACAAATATAGAAGATGCACCTGAGTGCTTTCACCAGTACACTCAACCAATTCTTATGAATATGAATGAAGATTCACCTACAAAGGGGATCGATAAATTGGAGACTAACTTATTCCAGATCGATTATTGAGGTATTCATTACCACTTTTACGCACCACAACTCTGTAAGCAACATTTTATGTTATTATCTAGACTATATACTTTATTGGAAGAATACTATATTTTGAGTCTTCCCTCGTGCAGTTGCTAACTTAGTCATCAGAGAGCATTTTGGTCACCGATCATGGTGTCTTTGACCGGTTGTTTCTTTTGCAAATGAAATCCTAGCAAACTATAGAGACCCAATTTATTTATTTAATTTAAATATTTAGCATGTATTTAAATGCATTTGAAAATGACTTGAGTAATGTGATTTGGGGCTTATGAACCACAACATGTTAGTCTTGGCACTTGTTTGTGGCATGTTACATGATACAAGGGAGTGAGTGCAATTTCAGATATTTGTGGTATATATAGTGAGACTAGATCTTTTGATAGCATATATCTCATAAATCCATATCTTACTCTCTCTAAGCTTAAACTCTCATTCTCTCCTTCTCCAACCTTCAATTTCTTGCAAAAACGTTAAATTCTACTTAGATCCTTTGTGTATCCTTCATTCCCGATTGATATCTCTAGCTTAATTGCGTCTCTTGGCTTGGAGGAGGCTTGCTTGAAGCTTTTCAACCTTTGGGAGTTTGGGAGCTAGGGCTCTTCGAGGAAGCTCCAAACCTTATTCTTCTAGCTTGAGGTAGGGGTATCTAATATGTGTTATGTGTTTATGACATAGTGTGTTATTTGCTCCATGTCTTGGTAGTAGAAGCAGTAGTAGTAGTAGTTGTTTAGTGTTTGAAAACTTGGAATCGCCCATGAAAATCTACAGATTGCGTAGTGGCATCTGGACAAGGGTTCAGGGAGTTCAAACAGCTAGTCAGGAAAACTTGACAGAGAGGGTATCATGTTGGCATCCAGACGGAAGGTGTGGGCGTCTGGACTTGAATGGCTAGGTGTCCAGATAAGAGTCACGGCCATCTAGACAGTTATAGGGGAAAGTGTCCAACATGTCTTTTTTTGGGTTAGTTTATGGCATTACTTCGGTTCTTGATCTACCCTCTTTATCCTTCGTAAATAGTATTTTTCTTCTATTCTAATACCGGGCCTTATCTTTTTGTGTGGTTATAATCTTAGTTATGGGTTGAGATGTGATGTAGGACGATTGTCCCATATGCTTGATTGCATAGTCTCTCATTTGGTGTTGAAGTTTGGACGAAACTATGTAACGCGTGAAATGCATTGACACTTGAGCGATGCGAGGTGATTGGTATGTGACATGTGAGATGCGTTGACACTTGAGCCATGTGAGGTAATTGGTATGTGACACGTGAGATGTGTTGCCACCTGAGCGTTGCGGGGTGATTGGTATATGACACGTGACATGCATTGATGCTTGAGCAATGCAAGGTGATTGGTATGAGACACGCGATGTAGATGTACATTAGCACTTGAAAAATGTAAGAACAATTACTAGCCTCATTGGCCTATTAGCTTCCTTTCGGAGAGTGCTATAAATCATTGGCCTCCTTCAGGAGAGTGCTATGAATTATTAGCTTCCTTCGGGAGAGTGCTATGAATCACCAGCTTCCTTGGAGAGAGTGCTATGAATAGTTAGCTTCCTTCAGAAGAGTGCTATGAATCACTAGCTTCCTTCGGGAAAGTGATATGAAGATGGCACACTGTCACTACCTTACTTTGGGAAAAGTACTAGGACTGACGTTTGACACATTGACGAGACACATGAGTTGTGGAAGAGTTGGATGGTTTGATGGGTAAACCAAATGGTGTTTGAATGCATTAAGTGTGTGTTCCTTGCTTATCCTTGTGTCCTACTTATGTTCATGCATATCTTATCTTTCTATGTACCTATCGCATATCATCTCACTTCTTATGCATATAATGTTGGTGTAGATTTTTCTACTGAGTTTTGTAACTCAACCTTTCATTCTTTTTAGGTACCACTTCAGATCCTTAGCATAAAGCGTATGACATGCTTGGGATGACACTTTTTGGAAAGCTAACTTGATGAAGTTATTTTACATCTTTATAAAATTTTATTTTTTAAGATGTGTTGTAACTTCTATTTCTTATTCTTTTGAATTTAAGAGATGTAACACTTAAACTATTTTTTGATATGGTGTTTGATAAATATTGGGCCGGGATTGCCCTTTCCTTTTGTAACTCTTTTTTAAACTCGAAACTTATTGGAATATCATGAATGGACATTTTGAGTTTATTAGTAAGGCTCGTGAGGCTTTTGTGACTCGTGGGTGAGTCCATAATCCAACACCCCACAACGCTGATGTTGGGCCCTCTGGCGTTTAATGATCCATCACAATAGATGCTCCATTCTTTTTCAAATGCCCTTATTTTCCTCTATTGATCAAATCAAAAGCTACACCTTCTCCTTGGTGTGAGTTTGGTTATGATCTCAATCTTTGCCTCTAGTGAATTCTGCCACGCAATTGATTAATACCTACCCTTTAATTGCTGTTTGTGGGGTATAGTGTTTCTCTTACTGCTTGAGCTCTACTACCCCTTTTGAAATTATCCCCGTCATGTTTGCCTTATTTAGAGTCACACTGCAATCATCTTAGACCAAAGACCTTCTCAGATGACAACTGAATCGGGTGCCGACCATCTCAGACTGACTATCTTTTAATATTGGGCCTCAAATAATGCCATCTCAGACAAGAGGTCATATTGGTCGGCTCTATTGACCAATACAGGAACACACATTGATCGGTCCTATGATATGTCAAATCAGCCCAAGATCAAGGGGGTTGAATGCAAAAAACTGCACTCGAATGCATTCATCAGGACACTCAATCCATTCCTATTAATAGGGGAAAAAAATTCACCAACGAATGAATCAATCACTTAGAGAACTTGTGTCAGGTTGATTATTGAGACATTCTTAGTCATTTTCACATACCAAACCACTGTAAGTAGTACTTCATATTCTTACTTTTTGATACACATTCGTTGGGCAGAACACTCGTTGTATGAGCTGACAATCCTATATATTGTTGCTGACTTAGCCATCGAAGAGCATTTCGATCACCAGTCGGGGTCCCTTGGATTGGTTGTTCCTTTTGCAGAGGACATTCGAGCAAAACTACTCGTGGTGCAAATTCGAGTGAGCTCTTTTTTAGCTATAGAATGACTCGTGGGGGAGTCCCAAAATGCAACACCTCACAATAACAATGGAATATATTGTTGGAAATGCAATGAATCTTTTGTCCATATATATTTTTAGTGATTTTGTCCTAGAATTTAAGTGAGATCCAAAAACCTATTGAGGCGGGTTCAAGTGGGCTTATATATTGCCAAGGTGAACAAAATGAATAAAGTTAATTAAAAAATAAATGAGAAAATGAATCTCAAAGTGTGTTTATGTGAAAAGGTGAAGAGTTACCCGGTCCCACTTTAGTATTCTTTGCTATGATTCCAGTATTCATGTTGAGTTTAACAAATTAGTTGATCATATGTTCAACTTTTAGTACTAGTAAATATGCATTGAGTTTGAGCACCATTTTGATGATACTACTACTGTTTTCACACGCACGTCCAACAATATCAAAGGGAAAGTTGGGTCAGAATTGTTTGAATTTGCCGTGTAAATTAATTAGGTAACATCATTGGGCGCTTCGTAATTAGGATTATATATATTAGTGCGGCACTAAACTTGAGTGCATTAGGCGTTGCTATAAAAACCGAATAACTTAGATAGAACTCATTTGAGTTAAATTTGGTAGTAAAGTTTACGTACCTTGATCCACGTCCTATGGAGGTCAGACTCATCAAACGAACTTACAACTTCTTCAACGAAGTACTTAACGGGACTGAACAGTTTCTGATTACCTCCCTTATGATCTTTCTCATCTGATCTAATATCAACACCACCACTATCAAACCCTGTTTGATCATCATCACTTCTCAGCTTGGTTTCTTCAATCTTTTTCCTTATACTAGCACTAATGTTCTTCTTCACTCGGCTGCTGCTGCTGCTGCCGCTGCTGCCTTCATGATCACCTCTCAATAGTACTCCACTAGTGTTCCTGCTACTTCCTGCATCCAAAATTGCCTCCAAATACCCATTTATCCAATCGTTTCCTGCTGTCATCACTCCCCGTCTTTCTATAGGCAATTTCGATATTCACTTGTGTACGCAAAGATAGATAATAGTATCACACCAAAACACACACGCAGAGATAGAGAGGAAATATGGTTTCGCAGATTAACCGAGTTGGAGGTAGTCACTTTTTAAAGAAAATAATTGGAACTGGAAGTTGGATGGGGTGGGTGGCTTTGGTTGGTTGTGTTTGCTTTTCTCGATGGGGTATATATATTAAGCCAGATATGCTTATTCTTGTACGTACACTAGTATAATTCTCCACCAACATCACTACATGACTTTCTCCATTTTTAGTATTCCTGTCTGCTGGAAGCCATCCACGTATTTGACCTTGTACGCAAACAAAAAGCAAAGGTATATCTCTAATCTCTTGTGAATCAATCATACAAGTATGGAAGCTCACAAATTCAGCCTATTTTACCTGCTCTCACTAATATGCTTGTTGGTGTAGCATATCCACTTTGGCATATCCATTGGTATAAAAGCTTTTCACTTTTGCATTAGTTTTACTTGTTGCGATTGCTGCACTGAAGAGAGCATTTTCTGCCATGAAAATCGATTATGATCAACCGAATAAGTGATCAATGAATGCATGGTAGTTTGATTATTTTACCTGCTCTTACTAATATGCGTGCTTTGTTCGAGTATTTATAAATCTTTCAAGCAAATAGAACAGTTACTAGAATACTATATATACAAAAAAAAAAAAAATTCACGTTTCAAATCCCTGCAGATTTGATGGAGTCTCGACACAGAGAACTCGGTGAGAAATAGTGATGGAAAGAAAGTATACTATTGTGTTGTTTGTATGCTCGGACATGGGTATATATAAAAATTGCTGAGATGAGATAAGACTTACTTATCTCTATTACTTAGATTATATTATCCACATAAGACTCACCACCTTAGATGATGAAATTGGCCTAGCGTGTATCATTTTATTAGAGTCCGGAACTCACTTGATGAACTTTACGCTTGAGCTTTGATAACTCTTCTATATGCTGCAAAATACTCAACACTAAGTTAGTGTCGATCGGAGTTGGGTCTCCGACAAACATTCTGACGATCAAGTTAATTAGCTTCTGAAAACAGTGGAGAGCAACTTAAAAGCTTGAGTGAATAATGGGTGCGTACCTTAGGTTTCAGTGTCGTTATAGTATTTATAGGATGAACGCAACAGTGCAGCATATCCGACATACCACAATAGCCTCTCAATTCCTCTGCTCTAGGCCAACTGATGGGAGAGATTGACAATGAATTACGTTGAAAATCAGCAAATAATGATGTGGCAAGAATATTTGATCTCAATACTTCGACAGCAAAAAAATAACTAATCAAAGTTAGTTTCAAATTGTTTGGTTGTTTTTTTACACTACTCTACAAAACGCTTTACAAGTAAAAATTGGAATCGTTCCACATTGTTTACGTTCCTATAGGAAAAAATGCTCTTTCAGATTAAAAAATACAATTAGAGTTTTCTGAAAACTAGTGTTTTAAAAACATTATTATTGCAAGCATAAATTGGAAAAATCATTAACCAAATGAGTGTGTGTTTTAAAAAAAATGAGAAAAAAATGAGAGAGCAAAAATAATACCGAAAACAGTACTGCTTGAATACGAATAAATATTATTCCCACATCATCACGGTAGTACAGATTTTGTAGCAAAATTAAGAAATTTTTAAACTCAAATATAAGAGTAGAGACACAATATGTAATGTGAAAGAATCTTATCCTTGACTAAGTCTAATTGAGGGGCCTGTAAATTTTAAAAATCATGATATGCATGCATGGTTTCAACTATATGTGAGGCTTTGGCAAACAAAAAATTGTAATTCGAACTGTTCATATAGGATAAGGAGGTCATTTATGAAAATATCCATGCTGAATTTAAAAGCACACCGAAGAATCCTAGGAAAATAGTAGTTAATTACAATTATTACGTAAGTTTGCCACACTATCCCAATGGCTACCCCTTCACTAATATCATTGCTAGCTTAGCTTCATTGTTTTCTCTTTATTCAGTTTTTTTTGAATTTATTAATTTTACTTGTAATTTTTTGAGATTATTGATTTATCTCGACAAAACGAATTTAAAAAGATATATATAAAAATTATGTACAAAAGTAAAAAAAAAAAACAATTCACTAAAGTTGAAAATAATTCAATCCAAACAAGTTTTTTTTGAATTTTTTTAATCATTTTTAAAAGTAATATATTTTTTGGACGTAGTTTTTGTTTTGTTTTTTTTTTTGTTTTTAAAGGTCGTGGGACATGTCACTATTTTCATCTTAAATTTGACAGAATGGGATGATGGGATCTATTTGATGAAAACATAAAAAATTCAGAAGGTCGCATTAATATTTATTAGAGTTTGGGGATTTATATATGAGACATTGAAGTCTATGTTTGGGATTTTATTCTTATTTTTGAAATATTCCAGAAGTTAAAATTGAAAGGTGGGTGAAGAAGCTTAAACATGCGAAGTTCAAAGATAGTGGGACATGTTACTATGTTTGTAACTGTATTCACATTAGAGCAGTCAATACTTTTGAAAGATTTAGGGGAGCTATTATGTATTTTCCTGTAGTATGGACAAAACGATATAATTTTGTTCGCTTTTTCTTTAAAACTATATTGTTTTATGCACACTACAGAAAAATATCTCTCTGAGTCTACCTTTAAAACGTCAGTAATTTTAAATACCAAGAACGTGGATGGGATGGGATGGGATATATCTTTGGATATGTGATATGCAACAAATATATGCCACTAGAAAAAGTTGAGCTTTGCTTTCGAATGAAACCTGATTCCTTTCATTAAATAATAAGGCTACGCCACAATCCTAAAAAGTTAAATGTCACAAACCACATTAAAATTAATGTAAAAAACCACATTATTTTTCTGGAATCAGATGCCTATAAGGAATCAGTTAACTCCAACCGTCCACTTGAGAGACTTGGATTGGCAAAAATAATTTATATTTGGGAGAAAGGAGGCTTTCCAAAAGGAATAAAAGAATCATAGGTTAAAAGTTACAAAAGACGGAAATAAATGTTAGAGAGAGAGAGAGTGAACCAAAGAAATCAAAAGAGAGAGATGTTTATCGTATGGGCAAGACTACTACGGTTCTCAATAAATTCTACAGATAAAATTAATGGATCAAGTTCAGTTAGATTCATAACTACTACGCATTCAAGTAAATCTAAAGAGGATGACATCTAGAACAAGTGGTCTATAAAGAAAAAAGAGGACAAACCCCCACACAATTGATCTTTTTTGCACTTATTTTTTTTCTTATTTTCTTGCACTTAATTAGTTTAACTTATTATAGCCGTAGTCGTAGCAGTAGTTCTACTTGTAAACTTTCACCTATATCCAGAGGATTAGTTCTTAACTTATTTCAAAGCAACCTAGATCTCTTGTACTTATCGAATGTAAGTTTGAGGGGTGTACATGGTCTGAATTGGATCGGTTCCATAAAAATTCAAGAACCAAAATCATATCTAACGGTTCCAAAGAATTAAAAACCATAATCAGACTGTTACACATATTAAACAAAACTAGAACCAAAATATTGGACTGGTTCGGTTTGGTTCCTGTTCGGTTTCGGTTCTAAACTATGTTATCATTTAAAAATTGCCCAAAAAATATAAATAGAATAGCAATAATTTTTTTAAATTACGAACAAAATAAACAACATAACAATTGCATCAATTTCATTAATCTAATAAGTTTATGGAAAACACATAATGAAAGAGTGTTTTTGGTTTTGGGAGTGAAAGGGCTGTGACTTTTTTGGGAGAGTGAAAGAATTATAAAAGTTGTGACATGTTCCGGTTCAGTTTGAATCACGGTCTGTAATTATATTATCATGGACCGAACTACAATATCTAGTTCTTATTTATTTAGAATCATAACTAATTCACTAAATTACAGAACCAATCCAAAAAGACCAGTTTGGTTCGGTTGGTCCGGATTAGCCTTTTTTTTAATTTTTTTTGTACACCCTAGTAAGTTTGTTTTCGAATTTATCATTTGAAGTTAGTTCGCTTCACATTATTGATGACTGTACATCTTCGTTTTTTTGGTTTCGATTGGCCACGTGTCTACACTTTAGGAAAGTCGTCTTCATTGAGATAAGAGAATAGACGTCATGTGTTCACCTGGTAATTGTTGGTTGTATTATCGCAATTATAAGTGTTTTTCTTCTGAAAAGGCTAATTACACTCATTTTATGACATACTCACACATAGATTTTTTCCTGGGAGATATTGGAGCTAACACTCGTAAATCAAGATTAAATCAAGATTAATGGGGAGTGTTGAAGATTAATCTTGATTGAACAAGTGGGGTGTTTGTATTATATGTTTGAGAAACAAAGGAGGAAATGGAAACGAATATGAGTTCCCAAGCCAGAACATGATAAGACTGGTGGTTAAGATTAGATTTGAAGTTTACGATTTCTGAGAATAATTACGCTTGTTTGATAGAGTTTGTATAAGTTGGATCCATTCAGTAGTTTATGAAAGTGGGAGAGTGAGAGAAAATCAAAGAATACAGAGAGAGAGAGAGACCGAGACGAGATATGTGTGTAATTGTGTATTCATAATAAAATGTGTTTGTTGTCGATTGTATGTTTAATATTAGAGGAGTGCCACGGTTTCAGAAAAATAATTCTGAATTCAAAATCAAATGTTATGATTCATTTGGATTTAAAAAAAAATACTCCCAAATATATTTAAACCATTCATTCTGAATTATAAAAAATCTTCTTGAAACTTTGGATGGGATCAACACCACTACCATCGTCACCGCGCACGAACAACACACGCTAGTCCCGAAGAATCTCTCTACGTCTCTCCCTCCATTCCTTTGACATTTGTTTTTAAGTTTTAGGTTATTCTATTTTAATTTTGGTATTTTAATGCGTAAACACTGAACACCTTAAATTAATTCAGCAAATAAAAAAAAGTTCTTTGACATTAATTGGATAAGAATTTAAAAAAGGAATGGGAAGCGAAACACAGTTGTGTATTGATTGGATAGATAGATGATAATAACAAAAAAGACGATTCATTATTTGACGAGAGAGTTCCTAAAACAGGAATCTCGAATAAAAAAAAAAGGGTGATGATCTCTCTCTCTCAAACTCGATCGTCATGAGGTTAGTGTAGAGGTTGAAGAGCTTTCATTTGAGCAGATCGTCGAGTGATGACAGCAGTTGTGGATGGATTTTGATTCAAAACAATAGCATATCCATCATCATAAGACTCCATTCCTTCCCCCATGATCTGCCAAACCAAGCCGCCTCCAATCCCTCCAATTCGGGCAAAATTGTAGATATTCGTATATATTGCGTTCAGGAAAGAGTCTCTTCCGTTAACGCTGTATCCTTCATCTTTACTTGATTTGCCGAATTCGCTGATAATCATAGGCTTCTTTAGTATGCTCCTTGAATCGCTCCAGTGAATCCTCATCCACCTTTGCATAAATCCCCTTTGCGACTTCTCGTCCTGCCCAGATAGCCTGTTGGAAATATAAAAATGTTATGAAATGTTTGCTACTTCTTCTTCTTCTCTCTCTCTCTGTCTGCAAAACATTTGAGAACCAGAAACCACAAAATTAAAAAACAAAAGGCATTGGGACTAACTAACTGCATTGGGACCCACATATTATTTCGATATATATATATATATATAAACTGCGGATCTTTAATTTTCTGATGAAATTTTGATGATCCGAACAATTTAATATGTTTAAAATATGTTTTTAAGGGTACTCGTATAAAATCGGCTCAAAATATTATCGGTAAGGGTTTGATCCAAATAATTTTTTATAAAACTCTTCTTGTCAACATTTATAAAAATTTGATCCAAACAAGCCAAACCAAAGTAATTCGATTTGGTATCGACTTACAATAATCCAAATCAAAATTACCGATTTGGTCCAAATTTTTTGACCACACCGGATCAAATTGGACTAATTTCACCCCTAATGTTAATGCTAGTGACATAAATATTCTTACACAAAGTGATATAAATATTTGGAGGCCACACGCACTGGACACCATTAATTAAATGTGTGTGGAAATTAACATTCGATATGTACGAATATTGTTTGTAAAAAATTATACCAAATATCAGGATAGGCGTGTACGGTGGCAAAGTCAATCTCCTTAATCAGATTATTGGTTATATAATCAGTGCCAACTTGGTAACCAGGGTTGTACTGTTTCCTCTCTGGAATTGAGTCTCCATAGAAACCTTCCATTCCAATAGCCAATAAGTGTTTACTGTCCATAGCTTTAACATATGATGCCATCTCTTGGACCCATCCCTGTCATTTTCAAAACGACCATCATCAATATTTTCTATATATTAAAATACTCACTTGCATATTTGTAAAAACCGAGTCAAATTTTCTCTAACCAGTACATTAAGCTACGAATATTTTAAGTTCTTAATTAATTACATTTATGATTTTTCCCGAGTAATCAATTTCGCAACGAGGTTCATTCATAAGTTCCCATGCCATGATCGTTGCATCATCTTTGTAAGTTACTCCATTGATTGTGTTCATCCTTGTTAGCACCCTCTGTAACAAAAATACAAAAAAACCAATAAGTATTCATTAACTTTAAACATTGATTGTGTTCATCCTTGAGAAGTATACCTTGACATGATTCATGTAGTAGCCCTTGACAACTTGATTTGTGTAAAAATCATCGTCGTTGTTTACTAGCACACTCGCGCTTTTAGCCCAATTCACATACTGTGGTCTTCCTCCAAACTCTTTATAATTGTTGCTCAAACTCAAAATTAAGCGAATTCCATATTTATTTGCCTCACATATCACAAAATCAAGTGCCTGAGAAAAATTAGATGTTAATAAATCCTATAATTTAGCAATGTCATTTCTCTAGTCTTACCACCTCCACCTCACTGGATAATTAAAACTAGCTAAATGTTAATAAAGTACATCCAAATTATGTAGGTTTGATATAACTTATGTGAATAAATAAATTTACTTATATGTTCAGAGATACTCAAACCTCAACTTAAAATTCTAATTAACCATATCCACTTGTACACTAGTGGGAAAAAAAAGAGAGCAGAAACCCACAGATTTGAGAAGTATTTTTTACGTGTCCCAATCTCTGCTATTGGACTTTTTTGTGGACCAGGTGGGAGCATGCATGAAAAGTTATAGAGGTATAGAAGAGAAGCGGGATACTATATATATACACACGCATATTCCACAGAGAGATTTTTTATTTTGCTAAAATAAGCAAGAAATTCTTTTAAAATAATATTGGGAAGTACTTAATCTAAATAATTTTTCATAAATATTGACAAGAATAATTTTATTTTTCGCTAGTACCCTTAAAAATATATTTTAAACCTTATTAAACGGTTCGAATCAGTAAAATTTGATTACAAAATGAGAAAGGTCCGTAATCCACCCCTTCAAACAAGGGATTCCTTATTTTGTTACGGTGCGGACCTCTTATTTTTTGACCAAATTTTGATTATCCGAACTGTTCAATGTGTTTAAAACATATTTTTAAGGGTACCCGCAAGAAATCGGCTCAAGAAAATATCGAGAACGGATTGATCTAAACGGTTTTTTTATAAATGCCGATAGAAATAGTTTTATAAAAAATTGAATGGATCAAGCATTTTCGGATATTATCTTGAGCTGATTTCTTGCAATTACTCTTAAAAACATGTTTTAAACACATTTAACGGTTCAGATCATCATAATTTGATCAAGAAATAGGAGGTCCACACCATAACAAAATAAGGGATCTTTTATTAGAAGCTCACTCTATATATATATATATATATGTATGTATATGTATATGTACACGTGTGTGAGTAAAACCTGAAAGACAAGTTGGTTATAAGCTCCGGGAGATATCTGCAAAGCTCGGTCACCTCCATCACTGAAGGCCCACGTACGACATACAGTGAGACCGGCAGCTGCAGCCTCTCGGAAGGTATCGGATACCTTCTTTCTTTCACTTGGCTCAGCTGCCACATGCATCATCCAGTAGGAGTTGAATCCGTTGAAGACGAAGGGGGAAGAACCATTTACCACGAATTGGGTATTCCTAGTTTGAACAAAACTACCAAAATGTTGTACTGAACAAGCCCCCCGACTATTCTCATCACTAACTACTAGAATTAGCGCTAATATTATGTTGGATAAACTCCAACCACAACTTTGTGACCTTCTAACTGACACTATTGTCATTCTGGGCATGCAAATGGTGTGTGATGACTAGTCCGACTCTCTTGAATGGGGATAAGTGTCAGGAGTTTGGTGCCTATTTATAGAGAGAGAGAGAGAGAGAGAGAGAGAGAGAGATTTGATTGCACCATTTCCATGTTACAAGGCACGCGAGTCAGTGTATTGGGAGGGATGATACAATGAAATAAGGGGCGGTTGAACATGGGGTGGTAGGTTAAAGCTGAAGGGAAGAATTAGTTAGTTATAGAAGAGAACAGGGAATTGGTGCGAAATTATGACATTCAACTGAATATTGCTGAATATGTGCCTTAAAATACGGCAACTAATGCAAGGAGCTAGCTGATGACTGCAGTACATGTGGGTAGTTTTGATGACATGCATGCTTGGACTCTTACTTTATGTAATCCTATACGTTCTATTCTTACTCTTAATTCTAACAAAAACAATCCTTTGTTCGTAAATGTGGGTAGTTTTGTTATCCTCATGCTTGTGTTTTTTAATTTTATCTTTATAATTACTTTTTCAAAATTTGGTAAATTCATTTTAACCGAACAAAAAAAGTTAAACAATTTGCTATAGTTGCATTCCAGTGGTGATAGCTTTCTTTGTTTTTGTTTTTTTCCTAATTGTGGGATTTTTCATTTTCTCTTTATTTAACCGCGTTGAAATCTAATGGTAGTAGTAAATAGGGTCACACCTAATCCTACTGAGTTGTAGAATCTCTTTAGGATATGTATATATATACAGTAGCCTTCTATAAGGGTTTCTAATTTCCACCCTTGGTTTTTATTCAAGGGCTGGGGTTTGTTTACTTAAAAAGCGGGTTAAATTTACAAATGGTTTACGGATCCGGGTAAACAAACACAGGAAACATGTTAGATGGGTTTAGTAAACCCTCACCCAACCTCAGATCTCTCTCTCTCTCCTTGACTCTCTCTCCCTCTCTAGCCGGACTCCTCCCTCGCCGGACCTCTTAGGTAATGTTAAAAAATGCTTCTAAAGTTTCATGATTTAGGGTTTTTTTTTCACATTGGTACTTTATTTCAAAGTTTGTATTGCATATAATATACAGTGTAATAGACGTCTATAGTCTTTATTTCATATAATATACATTGGTATTGCATATTTCAGAGTTTCACGATATTTTATTTTAGAGTTTTTTTTATCAAAAAAGGATTCTATATTCTTTATTTCAGTATTTGGGGTTTAGAATATAACATGCCTTGAGGAGAACCTAGAGTGAGTAAAAAAATATGGAACTTCTAAAAGGCACCCCTACCACCGAAACAAGGGACATGTTCGAAAAAGGGCGAAAACTGGCATAGTGCACACTACAATACTATATACATATTGAAAACTAGTCACTTTCCCAAGAGTTTGAAAACTTCTGATTTAGTCCACATTTATTTTTTCACATGTCTTTGTCAATAGTTTAATGCCTTATTTTTCACATGTACCCCTATTAAAGATTGTACATTTTTTTAGATGATGGAGTCTTGTGATGATGTAGAACAATTGTCACCGTCGCCGGTTTAACCACTAGAATCCTTAGGTAATTCTTCTGAATTCCTTTGTACTCCTCAAGTGAAGAGCGATTTGATACCTCAAATTGCACAAGAGTTTGAAAATCTAGAAGACGTCCATGTTTTTATAACAATTATGCGAGAAAATTCGGATTTGGTACACGAGTTCATTCAAGCAAGAGAAGTATGGATAATAATAAAATCATACAGAAGGAGTATGTTTGTTGCAAAGAAGGGATTAGTGCTGTTAAAAAATCCATACACAATGTACGGCATCAGGGACAATTAGAGAGGGGTGTGGCACAAAATTGTCAGTTGTGAAGGACCGGTCAAACGAAAGGTTCGTTATCTCCCAATTTATCAAGGGTCATAGCCACCCTCTCATGACACCAAAGCGAGTGCATTTGTTGCGATCAAATTGTAAAGTGTCAGTTGCAAAAAAAAAATATTGACACAATAACTTGCAGTTGCAAATGTGTCAACCCACCAACAAATGAGTATATTAGAGTTGCAATCTGGAGGTCTTCAAAATGTGAAATTTTTTGAACAAAATCTTTATAACACCGAAAGGGATAGGAGGACAATATTAGTCAGACATAATACCAATATGTTGTATGACCATTTTTTGATTGAGCAACAAAAAATTTTCAATTTTACATTTGCTTTCGAGAAAGATGATGAAGGGAGGATGACTCATTATTTTTGGGCCGATGTGACCCCTAAAATGTCGTACCAATATTTTGGTGACGTGGTGGTGTTTTGTCAACTTACAACACAAACCGATATTTTTTGATATTCGCACCTATATTGAGGGTTAATCACCATGGACAGACAACGATATTTGGGTGTGGATTCGTAAGTGATGAGCCAGTGATTCTTTTGACTGGTTCTTCAAGGAATGGTTGAAAGCAATGCCAGCGGACCCACCCAAGATGATCATAACTGATCAGGCCATCCGACTATGACAAGAGCAATCGTTATTGTTCTTCCAATTACACATCACAGGTGTTGATACCAGATTTTACCTCACCGCTCAATATTAGGCAAAATATGATGCCTAATATAGTCT